>JZKD02S1832553.1:1294794-1318442 GCA_000966675.3 Picea glauca
TAAAGTAAATGACTTCTCACTTATGGCCAAAGAGGATGGTGATAATGAAAGCAAGGTCAGTGATAAGAATGATGAAGAAGTTGTGGTTGATATGGAAGGAGAACTGATCAGTGCACTGGAAGATATTGACAGACTCAGAATTAAGAACAGAAAGCAAAAACAATTCATGATACAGTTTGAGAAAGACAATAAAAAGCCTGATGAAGACTTTGCCCTGCTGAAAGTGGAATTAAAAGAGGCAAGGAAAATCGTGGATATTCTGAAACATCAACTATCAGAAAAGAGGGCAAGATCTAAAGCTCTGGAAGAAGAAGTAGTGAAAACTAGGAAAGAGATGGAGAAGTTTCAAGCCTTGTATCATCAGAATCTGTCAAGTATCAAAGCCTCAAAAGGATTAGCCACCATTCTGAGTCAGCAAAGGAATCCAAAGCTGAAAACTAGTTTGGGTTATGAAGAGTGATCAAGTAGTGGTCAACCAAGAAACAAAGAACCCATCAAGTTTGTCAAAGCTAATGTCCATGTCAAAAGTACAACCAATGACAATAACAAGCCTGCAGAAACAAAGGAAGACAACCAGCCGCCCATGACAAGTAAAGGAAAAAGTGCCAGGACTGAATCAAAAGTTTGGTATGCTTTTGATCTAATTTTGTCCCTGTCAATGGAAGTTCCCAAACTCCCTAAAACCTAAGCAATTTCTACTTCATAATTTTTCAAAAATTGTTCTGTAAGGTGCTTTGATTCAGGCTGGGTGTCTTCTTGATCATTCTTTTGTTATGATTGCTCAATTTCTTGAACATTTTCCCATAGGGATTCCTCTGTAACATCCTGAATTTCCTCATTCATTTACTGAATTTGTTCAGGGTTTCCTGTTCGCCTACTTCTCCTTCTTTTCTCAAAGGCGGATTTAGGAGAAACAATTGACGTTTTCCTCTTTTTCGTTAATGCCTATGTTTGTGAAGTCCAAGCTTCTGTAATTTGGGCAGCATCTATCTAAATTTCGGGTTGGAGAAGTGTAATATCTAATTGGGCAGTGACCTCCTCTCTGTGTGTCTCTTCAATTCCCTGTGGTGGATCCTCATGACATAATTCAGGTTGTATAGGTCTATTGGTCTCAATGAGATTATCCTAGGTCACTTGAGTTTTACTTAATTCCTTGTTTACTATCAATTTAACTAATCCATGGTGACTGATAACAGTAACAAGATCCTTGGAATTATGTGTTCTTAAGGCAACTTCATGTAACATGGCATTAAGAAAAAAGGTAGATTGATCACTAACCTTTGTTTGAGTGCTGCTAGCAATTTGAGGTGACATGGTTGAATTACGTCGTACCGTCCATCACAGGTAATATATATTTGAATTACTCGAGCCATTTCTTTCCATGGTTCACTAAGGGCGTTGAGATTAAGTCCCTTCCCCTTCTTTTCCAATTCTTCTCCAAGGTCTATAAAGGTTTCTACGGATTCCTTAAGTGTTGTATACCTTCCTGTCCACTGAATGCTCGTGTTAGGAAGGCCCATGGATTCATCTATGATTTCCGAAGTAACTGGAATTCATATGCCTCGGACTATGGATTTTTCTTCATGTATATTCCGAAAGAATTCAAGCGCGACGTTCATATTATATCCTTGCAACCGATCAAGAGATTCCGTCCACCCCAAATGATGTAAGATTTCTCTTGCCTGTTTTGTAATCTGCAACAATTTTGGCTCCTTGCGCACACTTCTGCCACCCATTTTTGTGAAAAAATGGAAACGACTGGCATTCCTGGTTGTAGATTTGGTTAGACCAGCATGGAGGAAATATTACAAAAAATAGAAAATATCAGAGAACAACAAGTGTTTTGCAGGTTTCATTTATTACAATTAGTACTATTTTATCGAGAAGTGTGTTGAGCGTCCACTCCCCTCATTAATGTAGAGGTCAACCTCAACTGTCAGCGTAGGGGAATGTAATGAGTGTAGGTATTTCTGGTCAGAGATAATGATTGCACTCCCGCCGCCAATGGGGATCAATCATTAATTTTCAAACAACATATTTTCATGGTAATCATTAAACGCTAGTCTTCTTTCGTGGAAAAAAATTGAATTTAATATACCTATAGTAAAAAAAAAATGCTTTAAGGATACATAAACCGAATAAATTAAATCTTTTCATTTAAAATAATATCCCACATATCATAATATTGTTACTTTTCCCGTTTGATTGAATATAGCCGAAATGATAGCCTCGTTATTGAGTGAAGGAAATCTAGAGACACCTATAAACTTGGTGTTTAAGGTAAAATTCCATACCATAGGAAGAGCCACTGCTGCCAGTAGGCGTCCATAGCCTCGACAGGGTTTCCTTTTAACCTTTAGATGAGCCTGTATCCTTAATAAATATTTGAATCATATTTTCCAAAAAGACCACTATCCTGGTTTGGTAGACAGATGGTGATAATCCCACTCACTAGATTGTAACTTAAGTGAACAAGCCAACTCGTGATGAGACCCCTTATCCTTTGACAAGAAAATGTCAAAGGCCATTGTCTTGGTGTGGTAGCCATAATGGGAATGTCACTTATATTATTATCCTATGATCATGGTAGGTTGGCTCATGATGAGACCCCCTATTCTTTATGGGAAAAGTTTTATTAGTATATTTATTATATATATATATATATATATTTGTTCTTTTTCTTTTTTTTTGGATCTATTAAGGGAGGCTCATCTACTCCTTAAGATTAAGGGATGGCGTAAAGAAGTGTAAGGATGCCAAGTAAAAGTGTGCCTAAGACTCCTTATTATAATATAAAGGAAAAATATCATTAAACTGAATTTGTATGTATAAGGGAAAAAGAAACAAATTATGGTGGTTACAGGTTATGAACAAGGTTTAAGATATTTTGAAGAAAGTAATCCAAAAAAACAATTTGATAAGGTATGGGAGATAGTCCACAAAACAATGACAGATCATTGTGATGATAATCAGAAATAATGATGGTGAAAATTATTTAGTGAAATTCGTACCCCAAAGGAATGGCTTGGCATTTTATTAGCAATGTAGGGAAGGAACGACGAAATGAACAACAGGCGTGCAAAAAGGAACAACAAGTGTTCAAAAGGAACAACAGGCGTGCAAAAGGAACAACAAGTGTTCAAAAAGGAACAACAGGCATGCAAATGGAACAACAAGTGTTCAAAAGGAACAACAGGCACGCAAAAGGAACAACAAGTGTTCAAAAGGAACAACAGGTGCGCAAAAGGAAAAACATGTGTGAAAAAGGAACAACAAGTGTTCAAAAGGAATAACATGTGCGCAAAAGGAACAACAAGTGTTCAAAAAGGAACAACAGGTGTGAAAAAGGAACAACAAGTGTTCAAAAGGAATAACAGGTGTGAAAAAGGAACAATAACTATTCAAAAGGAACAATAGGCGCACAAAAGGAACAACAACTATTCAAAAGGAGCAATAGGCATGCAAAAGGAACAACAAGTGTTCAAAAGGAACAAAAAGCGTTCAAAAGGAACAACAGGTGAGCAAAAGGAACAACAACTGTTCAAAAGGAAAAACAATTGTTCAAAAGGAACAACAGGCGCGCAAAAGGAGCAACAAGTGTTCAATATTTGCCCATTTACTGCTGCAAAAAAAATGGTGGAATTTCCATGAAAGACGAGGTCTCTGTGGCAAGATAAAGCAAGAGTGAGGAACAAAAAAAAGTGTTGATTATGTTCATTATGATTTTCTCAAGTGGATTTCATAATAAAAAAAAAGGGGATTAATAACTCAAAAAATTCTACAAGAAAGTTATATACAGTATGTACAATATCAACAAAATGTATCATTTATGGAGTTGGAGTGGTTGGGTTACCTTCCCAGCTAGCTAAAACCTGAATGGTAGGGTCCTTACTTACTTCCTGGTAGAAGGATTCTTTTGAGGGCGACTAATGATAAAGTCGTAGCCAGTGTCCATTGACCAAAAATGGATATCCAGAACCGTCGATGGTGCTTAAAGTGACCGTACCATTTTCATGGAATTTATTTATTTCATATGGTCCTAGCCACTGTGTCTGTAATTTTCTCGGGAAATCGTGAAATCTGGAATCATAGAGAAGCGCCCAATCACCCTTATTGAATTATTTCTTCTTGATATGTTTATCATTCCAGGTCACTCTCTGTTGCTGAATAATGGATGTGCTTTCTACAATAGATAGGCGTGCTTCATCCAACTCATTGAGTTGCTGAAGGCGCCGTCTATGTGCTTCTGTTAGATCCAACCCCATTTCTTGGGCCATCCATAAGGTCTTGATCTCAAACTCAATTGGGAAGATGGGTTCTTTAGCATAAACTAAGTGATAAAGAGAGTAGTCAGTAGTGTTACGTCATGTCGTACGATAAGCCCATAAGGCATGTGGGAGATCAGTAGCCCAATTCTGTCGATTTGCTGAGACAGTCTTTGTTAGGATTGCCTCCAGGACCTTATTGGTACTTTCTACTTGTCCATTTTCTTGTGGGTGGTATGGAGAAGTAACTTTGTTCTTAATATGGTAATTGTTCAGGATGGTTGTAATTCTTTGGGCCATAAATTGTGACCCCCCATCAGTGATTACCTCTCTGGGTATTCCATAGCGTACAAATAATTTGCAAAGGAATTTAATGTCTACTTCTTCTGTTACATTTGGTAAGGCTTCTGCCTCTACCCATTTGGTAATGTAGTCTGTCACAATGAGGATATAGGCTTTCTGATTTGAATTTGTATTGAAAGGGCCAATGAAATCTAATGCCCATATTTCAAATGGTTTTGCAACTACTTGTGATTTAGGGGAATTTCATCAGCCCGCCCTAGTTTTCCCATTCGCTGACAACTGTCGCAGGTCTGAACATATTTCTTTGCATATTTGAATATTGAGGGAAAATAATAGCCCATCTGTAGAATTTTATGTCCAGTCCTGCGGTCTGCAAAATGCCCACCACAGGGCTCATCATCTCCTGCTTTTAGTATATCATAGATTTCGTCATCACGTATGCATATATCGATATGGAGATCAACACCTGTGTGGAAGAGATATCCATCGATCCAAGTAAATCATGTGCTATGCTGGATGATCAATTTTCTCTCTCGTGATGATAGATTTGCCGGTAATTTCCCCGCTGCTAGATAATTTGCCACATCAGCGTACCAAGGTGGTTTTGTGGTGATGGCAAACATATGATCATCTGGAAATTGGTCCTCAATTGTTAAGAAGTAATTTGTTTTGGGTATGTGGGACAGGAAGTCTGCGACAAGATTTTCTCTCCCATGTCTATCTTTGATGGTGATGTCAAATTATTGCAATAATAGTAACCACCAAGTGACCCAACCATTAGTAATCAGTTTATTAGCTAGATATCTAATAGGAGAATGATCAGTATATAGAATAACTGGATAACATGTTATATAATGACGAAAGTTATTGATGGCATGTATAATAACTAAGAATTTCTTTTCTGTTACTGTATAATTAAGTTCGGTTGAAGTAAGATTCTTGCTAATAAAATAAATGGCGTAGGGTTTCTTGTCGTATTCTTGTCAGAAGACAATGCCTATGGTAGTATCTTACGCATCAGTGGAGATATGAAATGGTATTTCCCAATTTGGTCCCCTTAGTACTGGTGCTGTTGAGATCAGTTTTTTGAGTCCCGCAAATGCCACATCACACTTGTTAGACCACTGAAACTCTAAATTACCCATCAAAGCGTGTAAAGGTCCAGCGGTTCTTTCAAAATTCTCCATAAATATGCGATAGTATCCTGAAGCACCAAGGAAACTATGTACCTTAGTTTGTGTGCGTGGTGTATGTAGATTAATGATTACCTCTATTTTTGTTGGGTATACTCTAATTCCATCTTAAAAAATATAATGTCCTAATACTACACCTTCCATCATCATCATGTGGCATTTTTCATGACTTAAACATAACCTGGTAGCAATGCATCGTTCTAGTACTTTTTCCAGGTTATTTAGTGCTTGATCGAAGTCGTTGCCAGAAGGAGTGAAATCATACATATAAACTTCAAGCCCTTCACTGATCAGATCACTGAATATGCTTAGGATGGCCCTTTGGAAGGTAGCTGGAGAATTACAAAGTCCAAAGGGTAATACCCTGTATGTAAAGGTACCCCAGGGGCATGTGAATGTAGTTTTTTCTTTATCTTCTCGGGCAATCTAGATCTGATTATAGCCACTGAATCCATCTAGAAAAGAAAATATTTTATTCCCTGCCAAATTATCCAAGACCTGATCAATGAAAGGTAAGGGGAAGTGATCCTTTTGAGTGTCTTTGTTCAGTTCCCTATAGTCGACACAGATTCACCATTTCCCATTTTTCTCGGGGACGATCACTAATGGGGAAACCTACTGGCTATCTGAGATAGGATATATACAATATGCATCCAACAACTTTTGTAGTTCTTCTTTGACGATGTCCCTGAGATGGGGGCTCATTCTTCTCTGTGGTTGTTGGATAGGTCAGGAATATTTTTCAATGTAAATGTGGTGTTTGTAGAGTTGCGGGTCAATACCTTTCATATCAGAATACTCCCAGGCAAAAGCTTGCTGGTATTTAGAAAGGACTTGGATTATCTTTTGTTGTTGTTGCTTGTATAAATTGGCATTGATGTTCAGAGACTTTCCTGGTGTGATATTGATGGATTTACTATTATGAACAGTGGTGGTCGGGATTTGTTGTTCCATTAAATCCTCTAGTGAGTCTCCCTGTGCTTCACAATCTGGGACAACCTGGAGCATCTGGCATGTGGGATTGCTTACAATAGTGGGGTCATTAATAAATCCACTGATTACGTCATCCTCAAGCTGGTCCTTAAGTCTGAGAGCTGCTTCTTGCGTGAGAGGTGCTCGTAAATACTTTTCTGGATATTGTGGTAGTGACAATTGTGGATATCTGAAAGTCGGGCTTGGCTTGGCTGGCGGATATAAGATTAAATTTTTTGTGACACCTCCTCTAGCAATTTTCATATTCCCTATGCGACATCCTATATATGCATCCGTTGTTGCGAGCCAAGGTCTACCCAGTATTAATGGATTCTCTTCAAGTCCGCTTCTTGGGTTGATGATGAGGAAATCTACCGGATATTCCTAAGAGTCTACTGAGATTTCTATATCATGCAACGTGCCGACTGGTCTGACCATTGATCGATCAACCAATTGTAACATAATTGAGGTTGGTTCGAAAGAGTCAAAACCCAAGATGTTACAGGTTTCCATAGTCAGGATGTTGATGGCCGCCCCTAAATCAACTAGTGTATTTGGGAAGGAACAACCCTAGATATGAACTGTAACTATGGGGTTCCCTGGATCTACATATTTTACTGGTTCTTGTCTACCTATAATTAGATCAGACAAGGCTCCTACTACGCGAACTGTTGATGATGAATTCTTGATTTTCCTGACAGGATTCCTTCCACATAGTTCCTTGATTGTCTTGGCATAGATCAAAATGTCTTGTAGAGCCTGCAGGAGTGGGATTTTAATATATAAATTCTTAATTTCCACTACAATGTCAAATTTAGGATACACAACAGGATTTTCTATCATCAATCTTTTGGGCAATGGGGGAGGAGTTGTATCCTTATCAATATCCTGTGGTTCGACTGTGTTTCCTCCTGGCTCTGTTTCTTTGGTTATATGCACAACAAAGGGTGTTATTGCTAGTTGTTTATCCTGTTCCTCCTCTTGATTCTGAATGGCATTATGTTCATCAGGAGAGACTATATGCCCTGACCTCAACCTGAGTTCATTTCATTCTATTGAGTTGATTCCCCCCTCTCCATTTTCCATAATATGGACTAGCTAAGCCGATCTATTATTGGGGTTTGGGTGGGTTTGGGCTGGTAATTAAGGGCGTAATTGCGATTGAAGGTTTTGGGGCAGTTGGAGTGGAGCTAGCAACGTGGGTTGGGTCTGAGGGGCCATCCCCATGGGTTGATTATTTATCCCCATGAGGTGCTGCCAATTCTGGTTCCAATTTGGGTTTTGGGTAGTCATATTGGGCCACTTCGAAGGGTAGGGGTTGTTATTTCAGTTTTTCTAGGGTGGGGTGAGATATTATTTGTTAGGCTAAGTGGAACTTGCAGTTGGTTGATTCCTCCAACTGGGATTTGTAGCGGGCTTGTTTGGCCAAGTGGGGTTTGTAGGTGGGTATTGCTGGGGCTACTAGTTATGATTAGTAAATGACTGGCCCTGCCATGCATTACCATAATTTTGCTGCTGACTATACTGTCCGAAGAAGAAGGAGGAATGGTCTTTTAGTGTATTTGGAGGTCGGTTCTTCCATTGATGACACTGATCCATCAGATATAACGACTCTATTTCTTCTTCCTCTTCTCTAAAGATAAATTTTAGTCCAAGGAACAATGGGCATTTCTCTATGTCGTGATCCTTGGCACAGATAGCACAAACCCGAACTACATCCAAAGGACAATCCCTTGGACCATGTTTTCTTCTGCATCTGTGGAAATATATGGCCAAAGTCTGTTCTGCTTCTGTTTTCTGTTTGGCCTGGAATACATATAATTTTGTAGTCAGAGTGCTTAGAATATCTATTTTGAAATTTTCTAAAAGATTACAAACTTCAGCTCTCATGACACCCCCACTTGTAGTATTGTTACTTCTAGTGAGGCAAGTTCGCATTCCTGATTTGGTCTGTGTGCTTCCTCGTGAGCACCTGATACACAATTGAATGATGTTATCATAAGTTTCTTGATAAATGTCACCCTTTCCCATTAGATTCAATGTTTCTACCCATAATTATTTCATACCCTTAATCAGAGTTGCCTTAAGTACTTCACCTGGTAATTAACCATAGGGTGATCTTTGTAAATTATACTGAAATCTCTCAACATATTCTTCTAATGATTAATTTTCTTTTGCAATCATTTGAAAGATTTCATCTTTTAAGTCCTTGGTTCTACAATAATCCTGACATTTTGTCAAGAAGGCCTGTTTCATCTCATCCCATGAGTTTATAGTTTTTCCCCCCAATCCCATAAACCAACATAGAGCTTCTCCCTTTAGAGTGGAGGGGAAATTTTTTAGTTTTTGGGGTTCAGAGGTGTAATCATACCCTCTACATAGGACATCAAATTCAATTAAGAATGCGTTCGGGTCTTCTGAGATCAATCCATGAAAGGTTGGAAGATTTTGTAGAGGAATTGCCTTCATGGGGGCATCGGCAATTGGATCAACTATCGAATATTCCAATGTGGAAGTCTAGGGATGTTGTTGATTTGGTTGTGCCATTTGATCAAGAATGTGCCAGAAATCTTCAGGGATTTCTTGATCCGAGTATTTTATTTGAGGTGTTTGATTATCTAACCCTCTAGGGGATTTGATTGCACTCCCTCTATCTAGGATTTTAGGTATGCCTTCTTCTTTCTCAAGAGATTCAAGATAAGGGGGTGGTGATGGATCTGCCTTGGCAACCCTGCTGGTTTCTTCTTCCCCTTCCTCCATATTATGAGAATTTTCCTCTTCTAAAGGGGTGAGAGGTGGAAGATTTGTGCTCTAAAAGATTTTCTCAGTACCTTCAGTTTTTCTGTGAATCTTAACGTGGGTTGTAGTTGGTGAGAATGCTTCCTGAGGGATTCAGGTAGATCCTTTCCTAGGTCCAATTGAAGCTTGAGATTTGACTTTTCAGATAATGTCGTCTATGAAAGTGCTTCTCCTAGGGAGCACCGGGCCCTGGGCTTTGGTAATTTTTGGTGGGGGTTTTTTTTTTTCAAGATCTTTCTTCTTAGTCATACACACTTCACGCAAAAAAAAAAAAATCAAGAAAGAAAAACACCTATGCAACCTCTTAATGTGTCAACTAGAGGTAGGCTCTGGCATAATGATCTTACTTATTGCCTGCATAGGTTCTTACCTTCCGTCTTCAATACCTCATCCTCCAGAGGCACAATCTATGCTACCTTTGACATTCTCCCCGACAACGATGCCAAAATTTTGGTGTCTAAAGATGTCTTAAGAGAAACCTTAGTTTATCTACCCTTAGTAGTCAGAGCATATATGAGTTTATCAACAATCAAGTTCCTCAAATGTTCACTTAAAGATTCTAAGCATTAACGAAATTGAAATCTTATTACCAACATGTAATAAAAGGAATTTAATCTAATCTTTCTAACTAAAAAGCGGGAATTGAATCTAAGCAAAGACTTGTGAAATTAACTGTCAAACGTTACTGGAAAGGAAATAGAATTTATAAGAAATTTACTCTATCTATGGAAAGAAACAACAATTGTAATTTAATCGAAAGATGTAGTAAATCTAGATTTACTAAAAAGAACAACAATTATAAATTTAACGGAAAGGAACAACAATCGTAAAATAATTGAAAGGAACGACAATTGTAAACTAATTGAAAGGAACAACAATTGCAAACTAATTTGAAAGGAGCAACACTAGCGAATCTAAATGAATAAAATAACGCATATGAAAATATGAGGAACTGTCAGGTAGTAAACCACAACAATAGATATTTGAGCAGCAATCATTAATACTTGAAAGAAATATCTACCCTTGATATGAAAATGGCATACTAGCACACTTAAGCATTCATTTTAACTATTGCAAAAGAAACTTAAATCAGAAAACAAAGATAAAAATGATACAATTACAGATCAAACAGTAACTCGTTTAGACAAGGCCCTTGGTCCTCAGAAGCACTGCTACTGGAAACTCAGTATATCGGAATGGTAAAAATGTTCAAAGCCTTTATTGATTCCATAACTGGTATAACATTTTACAAAAACTGTTTTTGCAGAGTAATTCTAAAATTTGAATACTTTAGATATAATTCTCTTTTTTTCCTCCTTTCTTCAGATCTATTACCTTTTATATATATTACAAAAATCTAGGAAAATTAAGCCATCTTGAGGATTGAATGATCCTCAGGATTTCTTTTCTATTATAAAATTACAATATAGAAAACTCAATCATCTTCAACTACTTTGCACTAAAAAGAGATCCACCTCCAATAGCTTGCGCATCTTCAATATATCCTTTACTATCTCGGGTTTGACAATATTTAACAAATCCTATAACAAAATTAAACAATTCCAATCGTATTTTAGAATCTTATTCAATATAATTTCAATAATGACGATAGGAGACATATTAACTATTTCATATCTTATTTATTCCTAATTAATTGAAAAGTCAATCAAGATTACATCATGAAATGTAGAAATAAGGGAGATATTCGTACCTTTTCCACAACCCAACAACTGGTACAAGGAATTCAGCCGGCCACTCCTTAGTTATCTCCTTCATTTCTTCATCAGTTAATTTACAGTACAATTGCATATCCTCCTTGGTTTCATCCCTACGCGCAATGATGTAAATGAAGTGCCTGTCTGTGTGGAATTTCTCTATTGGCCTGAACTGATGGAGTGTATTCAGAGTCATTTCGGGCAATGAATCAATGGCTCACATGAGCTGAAGATAGTAAGTGTGGAATACAATGTTTGACTACCACTGCTTCGCCATATCATTCGAGTACCACAAGGTGGTGAACGTCACGGGCAATGGTTCGGATGGCTCAACATTAGGGAAGGATGCGCCTTCTGGCATCTACCAGACGACAAAGGAAATGAGAATCAACAACTAGATGAAGTGAAACTTGTAGCCTTGGTCTTGCACTTCGTGGCAATTTTTCTCCAACTGGGTGATGAGGTAGCTCGCCCAGTTCATATGCATCCCTTCGATGCACTTTCCTGCAAGGTTGACGATGAACCACGTGACCTGCATTGGTCTATTCTGCCTAACGAGCTTGCCTGCTATCAATTGAAAAGCTAGGCGCACTGCACCATTTTGGATGGAGGATACCTTGTCACCCCACTTCCCCTTCTCTACATTTCCATAGGTACCCTTTATTCACTGCGCCAGGGCACGACATGTAGCCTTCCCTGGGTAAAAATATCGAGGGTCCGGTCCCCGCATGCTCAATCTAGTGATCCGGTAGATCAACACCGGATCTACAGTGATGCGCCTATCCAACCATAGGTACCCGCCATGGAAGAACGATAGGAGGAGTTTAACGCACGTGTTAACCTCCTAATTTCTGCCGAAGTGCGGTATCTTCATCACATTAAGGATTGTTGATCTCACGATATCTAGGGTCCACGGCTGGGGGACTATCTTCAAATTCTTCCCCGTTGTCTTTGTTAAGTACTTATGTGGTGTGATCATTCCATAATTCTTGTGGTCTCCTAAGTTGAAATCGTTGATCTTGAGAGTCGGAATCTGTACCAACTGCAGTCCAACTGCGCGTATCCCCTTCGGGAGGCACGTAGTGATCAGTGTATAGTCTAAATATCTCGGAACACTGTCATGACTAACTGCGCTAGCTAGAGGTGGGATATAGTTGGGAAAGATTGACGGGATGAGCTTCGCATTCGCCAGGTCATCGTGGTGCTTACTTATTTTCTCTGTCGTAGTTCGAGATGGTCCATATCAATGTGCAGTCGACAGGGATGCTTGCAATCCTCTCGTCAAGGAGGCCTATGCTCCTGTAGACATGACCTTCTCATCCATAAGGTCTATTAGGATCTCCTCAATAGAATTCTCTACTGCGCTAAGGTCGTCCAACATGCACACTCTAGGTTAGATATCTCGGATAGGTGAATGGACGCTCAAGGTAAACAAAGTGGTTGGCGAGGTCTCAAATGCACAACGTGGTAGCAATCAGTTCTCTATGGGTTCCAATATCTCAGTTTGCAAAAGTGTCTCCAGTGAGACATGCGACAGTCTAAATAGACAATGTCGTAACAGATTCATCCAATGGGAAGGAATTCCTTAATCAATACGATTCCATCCTTTATGGCGTGGTCCCAACAATCCAATGGTGATATTTCCAGTAATAACTTTGTTTCTAGACATTATGGAGTGTCTTTCTAACGGTCGGGACACCTCCAATGGTCATATTTCTTCGTCGTGGTGAGGTGCCAGTCTATGCTATTCTGCTATTCTGGCGAGGTTCAATTTCTACAAGCCTTTCATCTGTGAAGTCCTCTCTGGAACCTCTTTCAATTTTTCTATATTTTCTTTCTTCTTACTGGGCTTTCTTGCTTTCTTTCATGTGATCTGCGTCTTTGGATTCCTCTTCCCATTCTTGTTCTTATCTTTTCTTATCATAGTAACTTCGCACTGCTGAGGGTCTTTCACAGGTTTCGAGGGTAATACTTCTTCTCTCACTCTTTCTGAAGTAGGTGCTCTTCTCTTCTACATGGATAGCTTCTTTAAGCCTTCTTGTGTTCTTTCAACTTAGACAGCTAGGTCTCTGGCCCTCATTTGCTTCGACTTGTCTTCATTTTCTTCTATTAAGCGTGTTATTCTCCTAGCCATGAAATCCCTTATTTCTTTATTTTTCTGTTCTATAGCTTCATTTTCTTCTTTCCTTCGGATATGATCTCTCTCAATCCAAGTCCTTCCTAACAAAAGTGCAAAAGGAGCGTTGTTCTCAACAAACTTAATGACCTCAAATTCTTCTTCTGTCAATTTTCCATGAGCACTCATAGGTATATGAGTAAGTATTCCACATAGGGTTATCATCTTTCCTTTAAAAAATCCTATTCCTCCCAATGAAGGAATCATAGAAGGGCTTCCCAAAATTTCCCAAGTGCTTTCTGGCATAATGTTCACCTGTGTTTCTGCATCCAATACACAGTCTATGCCAAAGTCTCTTATTCTTATTTCTATTCACTACTTCTCTTTTAAGATCTCTGGTAAACTGATGTCTCTATAATCATTCAATGTTTCTTTCATTTGCAATAATACAGTCTCCGATTCTTTCTAGATTTCTAGCATATCCTTGATATTTTGACCTTCTTCATGGTTTTCGTGTTTCATGTTCATCTTCTCAACTTTAGCAATCATTCTAGCGCAATCCAATACTTCATGACCAACAGATTTACAACAAAGACAAATAGGACCTGTACTATGGAATTTCTTATGAATATGCCATGGTATTTTTCAACTATAACAAAGAATCAATCCCCTCTTTCTCTTAAACGATCCCCAACCTTTCCTATACTGCGCACTGGGATCATAGTAATGGCCCTGCACAAAATTCTTTCTAGGATTCTACATCCACTTGTTAGTCCAAAAATTATTTATATGCATAGGAATAACATATCTTTCATTAACTTGATCATATCTATTCATATTGAATCTTATTTCTTCTAGCCATGCCCTAGTTTTCAAACTAGTGGGAAATATATCAAACATAGCTAGATCCATTCTTTCGAAACAAAAATTTCCACTTATCTTACCTTTATCAAAGCACAAAGCTTTAAGATCTTACCTCTTTTCTTCAGATCTGATTCCCTTATTAGCACAGAGCTTCACAAGTCAAGTAGAATACTACACACTACAACGACAGATCTATGCACATAGCTTTCTCTTTTCTTCAGTTCTCAGCAATCACAGTTTTAGGTCTCATCAACGGAACCATTTGTTGGCACAGGGGAAGACCCAGGGTTCAATGCTTCAACAACGCACCAACAAAACACTAACTACTAGCCCTTTCGACAACACCTGCGAAGCAGATGAAGTCTCACCCGAGGTAGAGGCAGGGGGTTTGTAGGACTCAAGTGTCTACAACCTAGATGGGATGCAGATATGTGATCACAATACTTAACACAGACCTTAGAAATTAGCATTCATTAGTCTTTGACCCTTATTCACATCACAGGAAAAAACCCTAATTACAGAACAACGCATTATTCATCAAGATCTAAATATATCTAACCATTCAACACATAGCATCAAAGTAGATCTAGTATTCTTTAACATATAATGCAATAAGATACAACATCGGATGCATCTAACATACATAAAGATTACAGAACTAAGCATAGATCACATCAATAACATATCAACCACATCGCACAAAGAAACCACAACACATGATATACGTAGTTCACCCCAGTGTGGGGCTACGTCCATCAACTATTCTTCTTCTTCTTTATTAGCTTCTTCCAATATTCTTACATGCACAGAGCCATGAATCCCACTCTGCATACGACATGAGATCTGTGTTCACCTCGCCATATCCTCCTTCCACGAGTTAGGTCACAACACAAAGTATTACACAATCTGTGCACAAATCCTCTTACAATCACTTGCACTTAGCTCTGCAAGTCTTAACATGCAGTATGTACAAATCCGATTACAAATACTTTCCCTAAGCCACATACATCCACTACCACTTCTTACATTTCTTAGCTCTCTATTTATACATTACAAAAGAGGCTTAAGCATGGGTAAACCCATGGACCGACATCCCATACCCGTTACATAAACCCTAAACCCAAAAAGTTCACAAAAGGGGGCAAGATCCCGCGATCTCCTACTTCGCTTGGGTGCTCCGTTTTTGACCAGCCTGTCGAAGTCCCAAAAATGGTCAAACACGACCAAGGTTCTCCAAAACTTGGTCGAGGGCCAACAAGAAGCTCACCGATTGGTTTGGAGAGATGAAAAAATGCTATGAGATTAAATAGATTGAATACCCTTAAAGAGTGAAGTTTTAATACATAAATTTGAAGAGACATGAATAATTTTGTTGGGATAGCTAGCAGTAGGATAAATAGAAGAAGGGGAAATAGAAAATCAAGAGTTGGTTTAGGATGGCGGAAAACTTGAAAGATCAATTTCTACTTGTAGATTTTACAATTTTAATTTGTTAATAATATTGTAGAACTTGAATATGATGAAGATTGTTATCATGACAATTTTATCCACTTATGATACTTGAGTTGTTTTTATAGAAGGCATTAGCAACCACTTTCAAAGAGAGTTTAAGAGATCAAAACACTGAATGAAAGTTCAAGTTTAAACATGAAGTTTAGAAGTCAATTTTCAATTTGACCATTTGGAAACATTCACCCTTATCCATTTCATAAGTATGCAATTGTTCCTGTGGGGATAAACATATGCACTATTAATTCCCAACATTGAATTATCAACCGAGGCTTGTAATATTTGAGGTGCAATAACAAGAAATGTAGGATTGGAGCCTAGTCTAGTCTAATCTAAAGCCGACAAAACAATCTCCAAACCCGCACTGCAGGAAATTAATAGTAAGGATCCATCACTGGGACGTAGGAATAACTTAGTGCTATAAAGGCTTAGATCATAGTCTTTGATGCACTCGAGGTGATGTTAATGTGATTAATCGTGAGTATCTTAATTAAGTTTGATGTCCTTCAATGATTATTTCCTATAGTTGATCCACATTTAAATGCAATAAAAGAAACAAACAAACGGAAATGAATTCAAATGACAGGAAATAAATTGACACCTTGGGAAGAATTCCAATGTGGGAAGGTGATATCTCATGAGTTAGACCTCTAATCTGTCTGTTGGTGATTAAATCTATGAAATTAAGGTGCAAGGAATCCAAAGGTACGAAAAATAAAACCAAGTGCGGGAAATAGAAGGATATTTGAACTGTGAAAGAATTAAGTCAAAGAAAAAGAAAAACAATGCAAAACCAAACTAGATTAAAAAGGAAAGCAAGACAATAAATGAAATCAAGCTTTAAATTTAGAGATCGTTCCTCAAGTGAGTACACCAAACGTAAAGAAACAAGGATTGGAAGACAATGGAGAATAAAAACAATGAACATATACCTTATGAAAAACGCTTAGTTAAGCACACAATGAATGAGGAAATTGTACTTATTTGTGTTCTTCTCTTAAAATGACCGGTAAATAATAATATCCTTTAAAACCATCAAGTCTTTTAAAAACATAAAACCATGACAAAGAGAGAAAATTGAAATGAAATGAAGAGTGGTTTATTCCCCATGTATTTAAATGATTAATTTAAGAACATAAATCTACATGCAGAAATAATGAAGTGAGATGAATTCGCTCTGCAATCGGTCTCATATGAATTCAAATATGGTTGGACACAATGATTGCGAGAAGTTAAGTTTTTTATTAATGGGCAAGTGCATATGGAATAGAAGTGAACTATATTTATAATCAGTAATGCATACAAATGGTTTCGATGAAGGAGCAATGATCTGATTTAAGAACCAAGTGGTGAATGCAAGAGAAGAAATATGTTTTGTATTTTTTATGAATTGATAGAAACAATACATAGCACTTGATTCATATAAATGAATCCCCTGCTCTTAACTGTGTATAATATCTGCTTAACAACACTGAAAAATGAATGAATGAAGGCAACTTGTAGGAAACAATCCTACACATAATAAAACGTGAATACAATATGATAGAACATAGGTTTGAGACTGGAAATGGAAATAAAAAAGCGATGCAAGGTATGGTCAAAGAAATATAAGAATTATGTGAACAATCAAAGGAACAATGAACTCAGAGTTTATTATCATCAATAGAATGCAAGAGAATAGATTTAAATCATAAAATCAAAATAACAATTGTACTAAATATGAATTGCAAATGAAACACATGGATTGAAACAACACACTTAGAATCTAATCTATAAAATCAAAATGAAAGAAGCATGATGTTACCAGAATGAGGGGCCCTTCCCACACTAGTTAACCCTGCTTGAAGACAATTAGATCAAGCTGTAATAATGCATAGTGAATCAACAACAGTCAATTATCCATTTTGATCAAAGACTATATTTACAAAATTAGCTCTCTCATGTTTGTTCTTTACAAAAAATTAATTACAAAGGATGATAATGATAATGATGGATATCCCTTCTCATCCCTATGAGGCTCTATTTATATCAAAAAAATCATTGAGGAGTGGATGGGACCAAATCCCAATGCTCATATTTCAAATTTTACATTTTTAGGAAGAAATCCCAAAAATATGGGTTTTATTATAAATTGAATTAGGTTTCCACCCATCCATTCCAAACTAATTTTAAATTTGAAAAAATTCCCTTGTTTTAATCAATTTTTTTTATTTTAGGAAAAACGCATATCTTAGAATTTCTAGATCTGATACCATTTGCTTAGAAATCGAGGCGCAAGTTGCAGGTTTGAGATTTTTACTAATTTTTGTAGAATCATTCCCCCTAATATGGAGGTCCACATGTGGGATCTGGGTGAATTCTGACACTCATGTCCTCATTTCAATGTCGTTCTAGACAAAACCCATGTTCTCGATCATCCTCTAAAAGAATGCCAAAATTTCAACTATAATCCAATACGAGATGATTGTTGATGTTGGTATCGGATGACCTAGAACATTCTGGTACTAGATGGTTTTTGGAACGTTCTAGTACTGGATGATATGAATTGTGAGTATCAGATGAGATGGAGTGTTGATATCAGATGACTGTGCAGGTACCTATTGACTGTAGAACCTTCTGGGACCGGATGACTTGGAGTGTGAGTACCAGATGACCTCTAGTGCGGGTATCAGATGACTGTCAGTGTGGGAACATATTGTTTGTACATAGAAACATAGGAATAAACCACCATCAACAAAACTATTGTATAATCATCTTTTTAATCACTAAAAATATGGAAAACAGTGTATTAACCACATATGATGAATAACATGAGATAATGGAGGTTTATGGTGTAATTAGGGATATATTATTGACGAAACGCGGGGAGAAGGTGTAATGATGAGTATATTTGTATGGAAGAAAGTATGACAAAATTGGAGCCCAATAGTTCCCTTAATCCTTTGATAGTTATGTATTCATAGTTGCACTGTGATTTTGGGTAAGTCTACAATCCAGTCAATGAGATGGTAACTTCAAGGAGGTTATTTGTAAATTGGTTCCCATACTAGTCAAATGAAATCATTCAATTGACAAGTCCTTTGCCATACTTGGAGTTTTTATATTCATTTTCAAGTGTTTTTTCATTCAAAATTAGTTTTAGCTCCAAGAAAATATTTAAATAGGAGCCCCCATTATGCATTTAATGAAAAGTTGAAGGCTGTTAGTGTTATACTACATGAAGGTTTCCATCCTGATTCTGAAGATCACTTTATATACTCCTTATATTGATCCATTATAGTGTTATAATGTCAAAATTTCCCCTCCATATGACCATTTCATAGAGGGAAACCCTATTTAAATCAATTTTGAAACTGAGAGAGAGTAATGATTGAGAAACAAAGAACCTCCCAAAGAGAGAGTATTTGAGGCCAACTTCAACACTCCTTAAGATGAATTTCTATTTTTGTGTATTTCTTTCTCCATTGATGAATACACAAATCATCTTTTCCTTCCCCCCAAAAAATCTTGTTTTTCATATGCATGTTTTTTAATTTGGTTTTGAGATAAATATTTGGAATGTTAATCACGTGTAGGGAACAATAGATTGTTTTCTTTATGGGGCCATTGAGAGGAATAACATCCACTTAGTTTCTACTGATCATATGTCTCAAATTTCATACCATCAATGCTATAGGGTATCACCTAGGGTTTTTTATGTCTTTCCTCCTTCATATTTCAACTAATCTATCTTAATAACTTGTATGGGGATAGAAGAAGGTAAATTAGGTTTTTATTTGTTTTATTTTATGCCCACTTCAACTTTACAACTACCCAAAGTGGGCTCATTTGGTTTCCTAGCGCGCAAAAATCTTGATACAAAAATGTCAATCTTATTAAGGGATAGAAAACAATGCCTAATTATATTTATTGGTTGAATTTGCGACCTATTCTATAATTTATACTTGTTTATATCCATTCATAACATAAGTTTATATTTCTTTTTTCCCCAACCCATAATTAATATCCTTCACTTTTTCAAATTTGTGATTCCCTCCTCCAAAACAAATATGCCTCTATTTAATTTTTTTCAATGCAACTGTGTACTTTAGATTTAGAAATTTGTGCAGTCTTGTTAGACCCTTTATGGAGGCCTTTGGCCTCATAATAATGCACATGTTCTTATGTTGTGACATATCATTGGTGCCTCTTACATTTTCAAGAAAAATAAATTAGATCTATTGGTGAGGAGTGAAGAGTTTTTTTATGAGTGGGTAATGTTTATTTCCCATGAGGGATTTCCCTTTAGCCATGGAATCAACTTGAGGTAGTGGTTTATTGTGTGGTTGCACCTATATAGATTATATTAAATGATCTCATGATACATGCACACATAAGTGGATACAAACACACCTCCATCACTGTCCTTTAATTTTAATAAAATCCCCAATGATTCAATTAATTGGTAGATTCTCTTGTCTGAAATTTCATGGATGTCTTGAGATCAAATACCATTGAGTCCCTTGTAAGGGATACCTATAAAAGGCACGAGGTTAGGTCATTCATACCAGCTATCATGGACAATTGAAAGAGATATAGTGTGGAGTATCCATAGACTCATACATGTTTGTACCAACCTTGGGAGTTATTTATGCTTTCCTCATAATGGGAGATAGGATACAAAACTTCTATAACCTTTGAGTATATGATGCAATCTCTTCTAGACTTATGTTTGACGGTTTAAAATGCCTCTTACATCTTAAGACCAAGAAATTATATTAATCAGTTTTCACTAATGTTTATGATCATTTGGCTACTTCCATGCTAGTAGGTGCTTGGCTTGAATCTCCCTAGGTTAGGAACACTAGTTGTAATGTACCAACCCAACATGAGCAAACTAGGTGGGTTGTCACTTGGTGAAATTTCCTTCTTTAACTAAGAAAGTTAACTTATAAAAAATGTTATTCCTATGTTTCAATATTTTAGAGTAAGAAATACAAGTTCAGTAGTAGAAAAAAAAAACATTTCTTATCTAAATCCAATTGCCTTGACTATTTAAATTATCATTGGTGTAGGCTAGAATTCACCTATAATGGTAGTTGTAGAGGAAATCACACTATAAGTTCTAGTTTCATCCCAACAGAATGAAAAAACCTATAACAAGTGATGCCCCCATGCAAGGTTACAACTCAATGTTTCACTCACATAATGGTAAACTTAGTAAAAAAAACCTCTCCGCAAGTGATGGAAACAACTATTTACAATTTGAAATTGTACAAGAAAATGTGTGGTGGAGACAACTCTAGATACAACAAGACCTTTCCTTGCAAGGGTTTGATTTGCAATAACTCTACCCAATCCATATCCATTACCATAACACCTCCAATAGTGGATCTATTCATAAATAATTCCAAGAACAATGGGCTCAATACATCTTGTAGGATAGGTTCACTACAAAACCAATCTTATCCACTTAAATTATGTAGTGAGAAATTCTCAACTAGTCCAATCATTTTCATAACCTAGGTGAAAACTTCACCCTTCGTAGATAAACAAAAAAAACAAAATACATTCCAAAGTCTCCCAATGTTAGGATTTCTATTCTGATCCAGATGGATGTTGGTGCCCCCCCACCTATTCCAACTGGCTCGTTTTGGCATTTTTCTAGTTTGGCAATTTTTTCCTAATTTTCGGGTCCCTGACTTCTGGGGCCATTTTGAGGCCCTAAACAATGTTTCTAGTGCTCTTCACAATTATATTGTAGACAAAGTTAGATTCTGACAACAAAATTTGTAGTCCTCGGATAGACCTTTCCAATGGGATATCGTGCGCCTAAAACAAATATTGTATGCAAATGTTTGAGAAATGGTCCAAAATTTAATGGTGAGGATTTGAGTTTGACTTTGAAGAATATATAAAAAAAATTGTGTTTTCACTAAGCTTCTTAGAGTCAAACATGAAGATGTTTTCCTCAGATTGTTTTATGATTCATTCCAAGGGAATTGTAGAA
Organism: Picea glauca; assembly: GCA_000966675.3. Classification (NCBI taxonomy): domain Eukaryota; kingdom Viridiplantae; phylum Streptophyta; class Pinopsida; order Pinales; family Pinaceae; genus Picea; species Picea glauca. Next base: position 1,316,520 of record JZKD02S1832553.1, read on the forward strand.
GTTGGGTTGATGGTTTACCCACCAAATCCATAAGATCTTTTTTAGTTTTTTGGATTATTTTCTTGGAAACATGGATGGAAAAGATAGAATTTGCAGTAGACCCTGTTTCTATTCAAGGTTTTAAAGAGTGGAATGATATGTACACTGATGAGGAAATTGATGAAAACTTTTCTACATGTTTGTCTTCTTATTTGAAATCATGTAAAAGCAATTCAAATGATAAGATCCATTTTTTGGTTGAATTTGCCAAGGACATTGAAAAAGAACTTGAGGTTTTAAAACATTAGGAAATACCCCTAAATTTTTCATTTCAGGGTTTTTCTTTTGAAGTCTCTTTTCATCAGAGACAGAAAGACACATTCATGTCTTTTCCCTTTGGTATTGATAATGAGGAATGTTATGATGTGGATCAAGAGTTGCACAAATCACATATGTGCAAGAAGACAACACCTATGAACAGAGAAAACATGACAATAAAGTTACATAACATATTCATAATTATCAAGCAGGGCATGCAATCTATGATTTTAAAGATCCTATAGCCATGTACATGGAAGAGTTTTTTTGTTTAAACACTCAACTATGGTTTTACTGTGAAAAGAAAATACATTATGAGGGTCTTTCGCCATCACACTTCCTTCTTTTGATTGTGATCAGGAATAGTCAAGGAGTAAAATAATTGAATTGGTTACTTGATTGGCTATATCGGATATTTCGTATTACTTGATTCTGCAGCATCATTTCCAGTAGTGTAGGGTAGGTAGGTGTGCAAATAAGTTGTTGGGCAAGCACCTTTTTCATTACATTTCAGTTTTTCTTTCATATTTTCATTTTAATTTTGGAGCAATTACAGTTTTGATTTTTAGTTTGAAAGTGGGTTGATTTTAGTTAGAGAAGGTCACAGGTTTGAAATAGGTACAAAAGCATGACACAGAACAAGTTGCACTCTTCAATTTTGGGAACAACCCAATGGATAAAGCACTGATCTGCATATTCATAGATCTTCAATTCTTGACACCTTTTCAGAGATGCCATCCCCAAGTGGAGCCTATGTTAGGGTCCTATAATTTTATAGGATAATTATTATGCTGATTACCATTATTGATATCCATTTTTCAGTGATTTTGGGATTGAAAAAAATATTCCATGTTGTAAATTATTTTGAAAAATGCTCTTGGCTTGCCTGGTTCCCTTGGAAGACTTTTCCCCTCCATCCATTTTTCCCAACCCTTCATTCACTTCCGCACCACTCACTCCCCTGCCCATTTATCTCATTGGCCACATCTTGCCCACCACTCATCCCTGCATAAACAAAGTTAGATAACCTTAGGATAACAAAATATTAATTAGTTTAATAAGTATTTAAATTAATAGTGTAAGAATTAATTAGTAGGTTAGTAATTAGATTAGTTTAATAGAGTAATTAATAATAAATAATTAATTAGATTAAATTAATAGTGTTAATAATTAGTAATTAGGTTAGTAATTGGGTTAAGGAAATAATAAAATTAAGAACATAATAAAACATTAATTTAAAAATAAATAAAAACTAATTAAGAAACATTTAATAATAAAACAATTAAAATTTTAAATAAATAAAAATTGAAAACGTAAAAACAAAACAAAAATAAAAATACCTAAACAAAACACATAAATACAACACATTATAAATAAAACATAAAACAAAACAAGATAAAAATATATATAACAAAGCCTTAAAAACATATATAAAACATATAAAACAAAAACGAATTAAAACGAAAATAAAAAAAACACTTAAAAAGAAATAAAAAAAAACACAATAATAAAAAAACAAATAAAATAAACATGAACTAGATATACCCCAAGTCCCGCACACATCACGATAACAAATAAAATCACTGAGCATATAATTATTTCGGACTGGGGGGTCTTGAAAAGTGA
>JZKD02S1832553.1:1329959-1382290 GCA_000966675.3 Picea glauca
AGATGTGTATTTTGATGCCTTGTACTAAGCAGGTAACAACAGAACAAACGACACAGTTGTTCTTTCAAAATGTTTGGGTGCATTTTGGTTTACCCAAGTCCATTATTTCTGATCGAGATTCTCGATTTGTTGGAAGTTTTTGGTCGAGTTTGTGGGCACTCATGGACACCAAGCTTAAAAAGAGAACAACTTTTCATCCGTAGAAAGATGGTCAGACAGAGGTGGTGAATCGTACAGTGGTACATCTTCTTCGTGATTATTGCAGCAAGCATCCCAAACTTTGGGATGAACATTTACACTACGTTCAACATGCGTACAATCGAGCTAAGCACTCTTCGACTCAAACGTTGCCATTTGAGGCATGTTTTGGATATTTTCCCAAGTCACCTTTAGATTTTATATTTGGGAAAGATATTGCTGTTGATGGTCAATATGACATTGATATGGCAGGGAAGTTCATTGAACAAATTCAGTCGATACATCAGGTGGTGCAAGAGCAGTTGGAAAAGAGTCAGGCCAAGTACAAGACAATACATGAAAAGCATCGTGTTGATCACAGTTTCGAATTTGGAGATGAAGTTTGGCTTTACATCAGCAAGGAGAGGCTTAAAGGGGAAGGTAAAAATTTGAAACCGATTTGATATGGTCCTTTCAAGATTGTTGACAAGATTGGTAACAATGCTTTTCGTTTAGATTTGCCTCCTTATATGCAGATGTATGCAGTTGTTAATGTTGATAATTTGAATTTGTATGAGCCTCCATTGATTGATGATGAAAGAGAAAATGTTTAGATTCCTTCCATAGATGATTTTTCTCCAGAGTATCTAACAAAACTGCAGGAAGACACCATCCTTGATAGGAGGATGCGAACTTCGAAACGAGGAGATGTGGAGTATTTGCGAGTTGGTCTTAAAGGGACGAATCCAAGCAAGGCCAAGTGGATTGAGGTTGGAAGGGTGAGGGAACTTTACCCTCATCTTCACATAGACTGAGAATAGTCTTTTGGAGGTCCAAAAGCTTCCCAATGGGGAGGTGTGATCAGGGGATCAAATTTTGCTCAAATTTCAAAGTGCTCAGAATGCGACGAAAACCATTCCATTGCGTCTGTCTCGTCTTCCTGATTCCGACGGTATATTTACTTTGTCAAATGGACTCTGTATGGAGAAGATATCGCGATCTCTTCGTCAAGCCAAACAGGCAAAAAAAATTTGATGCAGTCCGTACAATCCGTACAGTCTGTATGGTCTAACGTGGCAGGACCGTACGACCGTATAGTGATGACATGGTAGATGTTGATTGGTTGGCAATTGTCGAATCGGGGAGCGACACGTGTCTGTTGGATGGAAAATGGTATGAGGACACGTGGCCCAATCCATGGGCGCCACGTGTCCCTCATTGTTTGGTTTATATGGTTATGTAAAATTTGTGGTGGAGTCCGTGGGGTTCGACCCCCGGACCTCCCCAATGCACAACGCCTTCGCACGACCCTTCTACCAACGAGCCATCGGGTGGTTCTTATTTAATACATGGTTTCAATATATTTTAAACTTGTTTATTGTATTAAATGGAAAGGGGGGCGGGTCGGGGCTTAGCCCCAACCTGTGGTTCCATTATACAACATATAACCATGTTAAAAATTATATGGCGCGGGTTTATAAAACATAACCCATAGTTTTTATACGACCACTGTTGAAAAGGAATGCGCGGGAAAGTTAACATGGAAAGTTGCGCGGTTATGTGTGGCCCCATGGGCGCGAAACTCGGTCACATGGGTTTCCATGTGATCATGTGTGGAGCGCGGGGAAGTTTCAACAGTTATAATGACTTAACCAATCATTTGCCAAGCATACAGTTTTATGCACCATACGCCCAGGTGCCGAGGCGGTTAGGGGCTGGCGTGCCTTTAACCGTTCTACGGTTTGCACCATTGGCGCGGTTGCGCTCGGTGATGGGTTTTTACGCCATATAATGCGTGTGAGCCAGGTTCAATGATGAAGGGTTCATTTTGTAGATTCAGAGACAACAAGCTTGAAGAGGGGGACTTCCAGGAGGCCTAACGTCTTCATTTTTCGACCGATTGAGGTGCCGAAAGAGCCCAGACAGGGGTTTTGGGACGTTCTAAAGCCATTGGAGCAGTTGGTTTGTCATTTTGAGCATTGTAAGACATGTTTTTGAGCACTTTTTGAGCAATTAATAATAATGATCCATTGGAAGCTGAACCAGGAGATGTAGCCCAAGAGAGGGGTGAACTCCTTTATCAATTGTTGTGCTTATGTGTTTATGTTCAATGATTATGCTGCTGTCTATGTGTAATTTGCATAAGTAATCCTTTAAATCTATGTGTTGCAAACTGATCCTTTTGCTTTAAACACATAACATTCACTTGCAATAAATTTCAAGTTTTTCAAGTCTTCTTCATTTTTAGATCATTCTGGTATCAAGTCAATATGGTGGCTGATACTTCTGATGGGTGGAAATGAGTTAGGCAACTCATCCACCACTATGTTAGCAAAATTATCCAACAATTCTTGAACTTCTTAAGGCAAATCATCCATCGAATTACTTGTAAGGATAACTCTGGGTTTCCTCACCATAATGAACTACATCTCCTATTCTTTCTTGACTTCTTTCAAGAGTTCCTTCCCACTCATGAGAAGTATGCTTGTGTTGACTTCCTCTTTCACTTTCTTCTCCTTTATTGGAAACAACATGTGTGTTCGACCATTCTTCTCCAAGGTGTATGTATTCTTTCTCCGATCATGAATGCCATTCCTGTCAAATTGCCATGGTCTTCCCAAACAAATATGGCATACATCCATGGGAATTACATCAGATAGAATTTCATCTCTATATCCTCCTATCTTAAATTCAACCAAGAATTGTTTAGTAACCATTACCTGGTGTCCTTTCTACAACCATGAGACTTTGTATGGCCTCGTATGTGCAGTTGTATCCAGCTCCAATTTCTGGACCATCTCTGTGGATACTAAGTTATCAATGCTCCCACTTTCAATTATAACCTTGCATACTCTGTCTTTAGTCTTGCACGCTATCCTGAAGATACTATTCCTCTGCACTGGATTTTCAACTTCTACCTCTGGTTTTAAGAGAACCTTTCTCAAAATCAGGGATGTTCCATCCTCTGCTCCTTTTGCTTCAACAATCCTTCTTTGTGCTTCTAAAATGTGAGATTCACCTCCTCCTTTATTTTTCTCAAGACATTCCAAAGACATGTGCCCTGTCTTTCCACAAGCATATCATATTACTTCTCCTCCTCTTTTTCTTCCTCTTCCTCTAGAAGAACTTCTTCCACCACCCTGTCTTCCTCATGAACTTCCTCCTCTTTCCAAGTGACTATATGGTTTCTTAGTCTCGTCCTTAGACTTATGTGACTTGTCATGGGTAACTCCCTTGCCTTTGTTTGGGGCAGGGATTTTACCTCTTCCTCACTGGATTTGTTTCCAAGCCAACTTCTCCTCTGCCTTCAATGCAAACTGATAAGAATCCTCCATTGTCCTTACTGACATCATGTTGAGCTCATCCTGGATTTCATACCTCATGCCATTTATATATCTGGAAATTTTTTCTTCATCTTTCTCCCTTTGTCCAGTTATGATGTTCATCCTGTAGAACTCCTTTGTGTACTCCTTAACTGTCATACCCTTCTATCTCAGGTTCTGCAACTTTCTGAACAAATTGATCTAATAACCTTTGGGAATGAACTTAGCCTTCATCTTGGCTACCATTTTGTCCCAATTCTTTATCTTCTGTTTTCCTTTTCTTCTCCTCTCAGCTTGCAGTTCATCCCACAACAATGTTGCATGTCCTTTTAGCCTAGTGACAACATGTTTCACCATTTTTTCTTCATCAACATATTCATATTTGAAATTTTTGTCCATGGATATTATCCAATCCAGCATCTCTTCAACATCTAAATTTCCTTCATACATTGGGACCTCTATCCTGGTTTTGGATCCCAATCTAACAACTTCTTTCAACAAACGTTCTTCTGAAACATCCTCTCATGAAGCTTCTTCGACTTCTACTTCTTCACTCTCTGCATTGCTGATGTCTCTAGCATCAGGTGCTCATCTTTGCACTACCTCCATCCCCTCTAATCTTGCACGAAGTTCTCGCATTTCCCTTTCTACAACCTGATTGGCTAAAGGTGTTTCCACTCGTCTTCTCAGTGGAATTGTGTCGACTGTTTGTCACACACATAGTACAACTTCAAGTTCTTTTGTCTCCTCTCCTTTGCATGTTGTCTGCAAGAAAAACTTAAGCTTTGATACCACTTGGTGCTGACCCCCTTCTCTCCTAAGGAATGTGCGACCTCCTGGCCAGGATCTCCGATTCTGGAGTCGAACAACCCTCTGAAACCTTGCTGGTCTCTTTTTGTATTAACCACAGGTCCTCTCGGTTCCCTGCATAGGTTTCACGATACCTAGGACCTTCCCTTTCACATTCTGTGAAATATCAGAGTTGGCATTAGCGCCTTTTTTCTAAGCCCCTTCTCAAATGTGACCTTGGGTGATAACCTCATGCCTATGCATGATTGCGGGCGCACTCAAGAGTGGTTTGGTGTCAAACCACTTTTCACCCCACTATTCACCCTAAGCCTCCATGTGTCTTTTCCCTAAAAAAGTGGTCTCGATTGCATCCCAACCTCAATCTCGTAAAGATCGATCACTTTCTATCCCCGCAATGTGAGATGACCGTTGATCTCATGATCTTGATGGTGCTTTAGAATGGATGACTGAGATCTACTTCTTGGAATCGACGGTTCAAACCTCCTTCTCCTAGATCGACGAATGTGGTCGATTCAAAATTCTGGACTTCAGAATTATCAAATCTCAAACCTTGGTTTCCTTTGTAGGGAAATATTTCGGAGTGGAAGATATGCGAACACCTTTCCTCACAATCAACAGTCCTTCCTTCACTTAAGGTGTTAGACCTTTCAACTCTGATCAAAGGTCCTATGGCCGTCCTCTCGATCAAAGGTCGAGATATCCTTCGGGCCTTCAGACTACTGAGATCTCAAATCTCAAACTTCTCCCTTTTCCAAATGGATTTTAGCTGAAGAAGGTTATCCACTCATGCGTGTCCTCCGAATCTGACGATCGAGGATTACTTTGGGTCATTACCTGGATTACATGGATTTATGCCAAGTCTCTATTAGATCTGACGACTATGAATCACTTCGAAACTTTACCCGGAGTCCATGGATTCACGCCATGTCTCCTCTATATCTGTCGACCCATATTCACTTCGGGTCTTTGGGTCTTCGAGATTCAACAATCTTAGTTCTCAAATTGAAACTCCACTACAATTTTCCCAAAGCTCGTGATCTGCTGACAAGTGTCCACTTAGAGATCGATGAATCTCGACTCTTCGACTCTTTAGGCTTCGGGTGTTTGAACACTTCACCTTTTCCTTCCTCTAGATCTCATGACCCATCGACACGTACCCTTCTGGATCTAATGGTCTAGATTCGCTTCGGTTCTCTGGCTCTTCGCGCTTCGGGAATATCAATTTTAAACTTTCTTCCTCCCGAGCTCACGATATCTGACGACTTAGATTCACTTGATCGATCCAATGCCCGAGGTTCACTTCGGATGATGTGATGGCTCAATTCTGCTTCGGATGATGGAACGACTGAAATTTCACTTCGACTTTCCGACTCTTCGGGCTTTGGAAATCTCAAGTATCAACCCTTGATGAGTTCTCTCTCCTATGTGTGCAAAGCGTTAAATCACATGCACTTTGTTTTGATCAGACAGTTGTTGATCCTTTGCACTATGATCCAACGATCACTGTCGCTCCTCCTCTTGAGCTTTTGATTTCTTCCGACTTAGAATATTTTCTAAGTCTTAAAAGTTCTTCACCTTTAAACCTCTTACGAGTATGTCTTTTAGACCTCGACTACAATTATGAAAATGGCTATCCCTTCTGAGATTGGCCTTCATGAAGGTTTCGACTTCCCGCACACTCCTTGCATTTCATGGATTTTCGATAACTCAGATCCAAATGATTTCTAAAAAAAAATTCTTCTATCCCTCCTGGAGTTCTCCTCTTGCTCGATGCACACCATGCAACAGATTCTTACGCAAGGTTTGAGTTCTTGCGGGTCACTGTGCACACCTTGCAATAGTCACTTTGCACTCCTTGCAAAGGGGAAAGTTTTGTGCTATCTCTTCTAAGCTTTGGAACCAAAACAGATCCCATCGACACACTCCCTGCGTTCTATGTGCACACGTTGCATTGATTCGACAAAAGAGAAACAATTGAAACTTATACTAACATTCATAGTTCCATCTACTCATAACGAAATTCATTCATTCATGAAAATAAAATAATAGGGGATTGCAAACAATGTCCACACCTTGCATTGGGTCAATTTTCCTCTATTATATTCATTCAAAAGTAAAAGTGTCTATATATATAATGAAAAAAACAACTAAAATTCAGAAATCTCCTACTAACTTGCATTCGCCTCATTTGGGCGTACAAAACCTCAATTTATCTCAGAGAGTCCTTAGGGTTCCCCCCGATTACTTGTCTACTCCAAAACCTAACCTAATGGCTATATTAGTTCAGTCATATTCCAGAGCAGGAGTGGAGACTCCCACTTCGCTTGCAATCGTTCAAGTGTGCTTCAAAAGATTTCCTGACGCTGAGTTCAGGCGTGTTTCAAAATATTCGTCATGATTGCCAACATTGAGATTCCAAAAATATTCCCAGGCCCAGAGTGGTCCTACTCTTCATGCTCGCTAACGATGCTCCTACATCACATTACAATTCCTATAGACACAAGACAAATTGCAGAATGATCGCCATCAAAAGTGGTCCACATACTTGCAACAATTCCACCTCAACATCAAGTATAAAATAGGAAGCACCAACCACATCATTGATTTCCTCAGTAAACCTCCAGTCACGAAACTCACCATGGTGGTAGACTCTTGCGGCCACGAGACCTCTGTATGGTCCCAACTCTATGAGACAGACCCAGACTTCACCATGACCTATGAAATGTTGGGCGTAAATGCAATTGTTTCTAATTTCCATCTTCAAGATGGGATGATGTGTCATCTAGGCCATATTTGTGTTTCATCAAGCGAGTGAGTGACACTGATATAGGAATCCCACTACAGTCAGGTGACAGGACACTTTGGCGTCAAAAAGCAAGTGAAAATGCTATAGAAACATTTCTACTAGTCGAAACTTCGATAGGAGGTCAACAAGTATATCAGGTCCTGCACTACCTGCGTTATTACCAAACTGACCACTAAGAAATAGGTCCAATACACCCCTCTGCCTACTCCTCACAGGCCATGGGAATCCATATCAATGGACTACATGTTAGGCCTCTTGTCCACCAAGTGGGGAAATGACTGTGTTTTTATGGTTGTTGATCTCTTTTCTAAGATGATGATTCTGGTCACCTGGAAGAAGAGCATCACAACAAAGGCCACTACCCAACTCTTCTTTCAACAAGTCTGGGTACATTTTGGAATCCCACAAACCATTGTATCATATTGGGACAGATGATTTCTTATTGCATTCTAATCGAGCCTTTGGTCGCTACTAGACACCAAGCTCACCAAATCCATGACCTTCCAGCCCCAGACAGATGGCCAAACTGAGGTCGTAAATTGAATGATCATGCATATCTTGCACATATATAATTCCAAGCATCCTCACACATTGGATGAGAGGCTTCCCTATGTCTAGAACAACTACAATCGAGCCCTGCATATCTCAATCGACCACAACCCCTTTCAGGTGGGGTTGATATTCTAACCATTGGGTCCCATAGATGTCACACTACCCATTGAGTTCACCTTGATCGAATCCTCTCCTGCTCCAACTGAAGCTGACAAAGCCACCCAATTCATTGAGAGGATCTATCACATCCACCAACAGTTTCAGGATATCCTACAAAAGTCCAACGATAGGTACAAGAAGCGCCATGATCAACACCAAGAGCCACATAAGTTTCAGGTGGGTGACAAAGTTTGGTTGCACTTGTAGAAAGAACGCCTTACAGGACCCCATTAGAAGCTTCCCCCACTTCGTTATGGGTTGTACACCATCACCAAGGATGTGGGTGATAATTATTTTGAGCTCAACATTCCTCCTTTCCTTGGCCTGCATCCAGTGTTCAATGTGGATCTCCTTTGACCTTATTTCTCACCATTATTGGACACCTCATAGGTAGCATAAAAACTGACACCAACAGAGCTCAAACTGGGCTTCATACAATAGGAATCTAGTGATCATATTGTGGACAAACAGATCAAGGGAACTCACCAACAAAGGATCCATCTTTATCGAGTTGTCAAAGTAGGGAAACTCCTACACCAAGGAAAATGGCTCACCCGGGGCCAAATTCAACAAAAATTTCCTCATCTAATGGGTTCACTCAATGAAATGGAGACCATTTATTCCTAAAGGGGGAGGATTGATCCAGATGGATGTCAGTGGCCTCCCACCTATTCCAACTGGCTCATTTTGGCAGTTTTCTAGTTTGACATTTTTTCCTAGTTTTTGGGTCCTTGACTTCTGGGGTCATTTTGAGGCACTAAAAAATGTTTATAAGGCTCTCTAGAGTTAGAATGTAGACATAGTTAGAGTCTGACAACAACATTTCTAGTCCTCGGATAGACCTTTCCAATGATATATCGTGCACCTAAAACGAAGATCATATGCAAAAGTTACGACCCTGAGAAATTGATGTACTAACTTACGCAAATGGGGCCCACATGACTTTTGGTGCTTCATCTCCTAGGGTTAGGTTTTTGGATGTCTAGGGTTTTGGAAATTGTCGTTTATTGTAAAAATTCCTTCATAGCCTCATTTTAATCATCTTCTTGTGAATGAGCGCAACTGTCACATCTCTTCTTAGAGATAAGCCGCCACCATTATAGCAAGCTTGTTTTCCATTGCATTTTACAATTTCATCTTATTTCCTTATTGAATAGAAACCAGTTTTACTATATATCTATTATTCTATGTTAAACATCTTTTGATAATAATCTGTATTCATTTCGTTCTGCTCATAAAATCTGGATCATATTCACTCTAGTAGAAACATAACATAAAAAAGTTTCCAACCTTACATTCTCAACCTAAACATGGTTTTTGTTAGAATCCACATACAACCCCAGACAAAGAATAATCAAGAGCCATAAACAGACTTAGAGTGAAATTAGTTTAGTGTACTACAACAAAACCTGATCATTAACTTCCTTTTTTCTTCCATTTACATTTTGAGTGTATTTTTGTTCTTTTAATGAAAAGTAAATGTTATTTCATGGGTTAACACTAACTGTAGAATTTTAAATGCCTAATATTGTGTCAAACATTTGTGTGAGACATCACAACGATTTTAGTCTCAATTTTTCAAGGTCGAAGCTCGATATAGTGAAAGTAACACTGACTTTAATGCCTATTATTGTTTTGGACATTCTATTGATTTTAGTGTTTCTTAAATTTAGCACTTCAACGATAATTGCACCAAATTTAGTGCCCAGTGTTAGGCCTAGATTAGCACCAAAAGTGGTTCTTATAACTGAAATTTTATTTGAAACTAAAGTGGAAGATAAAATCGACACTATTGTCACCCACTATAATGTCAACCCATGATGTTACATTGGCTTTACCCTTAGTTTAGAAAAAAAGAAACCAATTCTAGTGTTTGATAAAGTTACAAAGAGAAGAAGCTTAATTAATTATTAATTGATTTTTAATATTTAATTAATTGTTATAATTATCTGTATCATATGTACTACATGTTCATGTGTTTTGACTCTCATTCATGCCCTTTTTTTTTCATTGGTTAGCATCCACTTTTGTGTCAATTTGGATTTATTTGTATCTACCTAGTCTAATTTTGGTGTTTTTATTGTACATTTTATTTGTGTCAAATAATGTGTTTGTATTTACATGAGTGTGTTAATTATGTATGCTACTTATATGCATGGGTTACCTATGACACAATAACCCATATCCCTTAACATAATAACACATGCCCCTTAATACTCTAACTCACACCCACAAATACACTAGCATTGTAACACATTAACACATATCCCCTAAAAAAAATTAATTCATACATCCTAACACATTGACCTATACCCCATAAAACACTAATCCATAACTCATAATTGACCTATGTCTTATATGTATGGGCTAGTTGCATGGGTTACTATAACTCATAATTGACCTATCTCTTATATGTATGGGCTAGTTGCATGGGTTACTGTATGTTGGTTACATGTTAGAGTTAGTTAGTTTTGTTATATTTATTATTAATTTAAATATAGGTTAGGTTCCTCTCCAATGTTATAATTAGGTGTTCTTCTTATACGAGTGAGTGTGTGGGACTACATGCCTGGGTAAACATATAGGTTTTGTGCATTATTATGTTCATTGTGTCACTTATGTACTGTGTCTTTTATGTACATGGGTTACAAATGCATGAGGTTAACTATTTGGGTCATGTGCATGAGTTAGATATTTGAGTAGGTACATAGGTTGCATACATTTTTCATGTTAATTAGGTTTGTTTCCCTAAGTGCATGAGTCTGTGGTTAGATGTATGATTTTTTCATTCAAAATGTCTCTCTTGGGTACATGGGTTCACTATGAGGGTTGCATAGTATGGGTTGTTAGGTGCATGGGTTATATTTCTATGTATGTCTATATAACAAGTCCATTGCTTATGTTAGTTATGTTTCGTATGTGGTTGGGTGTGTGGGTTAGATATGTCACCTAGGATAAGTATATATTTTCTTATATCCATATTTAGGTTCATTTCCATGTCCATATCTAGGTCAACATCCAAGTTCACTTCCATTTCCTAACATAGTAAACCCCTAACCACTGATCCAAAATTCTTGAATCCCTAAACCATAAAACTTAACCACTAAGATACTAAACTGCTAAACCAATAACTAATAACCTTTTGACCCACTTACCCTTATTTTATAAATCTCACTTACCATAATGCATTAACACATTCTTACCACTAAAATATTTTGCAACCTAAAAATATATTACCCTAATCACATTATGACACCAAACAATATAGCCCTCAATGGAGTAGCTTGTACCCTTTAACAACCTAAATTGTACCCTGAAACACATTAAATACATATACATCCTAACACAGTAATAGTTACCATTGAAACACTAACCTATATCCCATAACATGTTAACGACCTAGTAAAATATTTTTTATTCCTTAATAAACTAACCCCCTAATACACTAAATTAAACACACTAAGAAATACCCCCTAATACATAAACCCTTAAAAAACTAATCCATATACCCTTAATACATTGACTCATACCCCTTGGAAAACTAAACCATACCCCTTAACACACATAACCACTAAGCAATGCACCCTAACAAACTATCCTTATAGCAAGATACAAGTTGTTGATGACGTAAAGGGTTTATAGTGGGACCCACTCCAATGACTCCCACTATAAACCATTTGTGGTTAAAAAATATATATATTCGAACTCATACCCAACAAAACACTAACCTTGTAACACTTTAAAACATATCCCCTAACACATTAATTCATACCTCCTAACACATTTACTTATAACCCTAACACACTAACCCATAACCCCTAACTAAACTATCACTTATATATGTGGGCCAGGTGCATGGGTTATCTATGTGGGTTACATGATAGGGGTTCATTACATGTGATGGATGTATTATTAGGTGGAATATAGGTTAGTTTAATATCCCATGTTTTAATTAGGCGTGTTTTTCTTATATCCATGGGTGTGTATGACATTAGGTGCATAGGTACATACATATATTTTCCATGTCATTATGTTACTTGTGTTGCATATGTACCCTGTCTTTTATGTTCATGGTTTAACAACACATATATTAACTATTTGTGTCATGTGCATGGGTTAGATATTTGGGTAGGTACATACGTTTTGTTGATTACTTATGTTAATTAGGTGCATTTATCCAAGTCTGTGGGTGTGTTTATATTTTCATTAGTGTTTCATTTGAGTGTCTCTTAAGTAGATTGGTTAACTATGAGGGTTACAACTACATTTTTTTAAAATCATTTGTTATATTTGTGTGTACTAAGTGTATATCGAAATTACATTACTTATGTTAATTATGTTTTTTTTATGTGGGTGGGTGTTTAACTTAAATCTGCTTTATAAAATAATTATATTCTCTTCTATCCACATCCACATCTAGATCCATAACCATGTCCAAGCCCAAATCCCATGTCCATTTACAAATCATCATCCATGTCCACATATGTCCTATCATAATATACCCCTAACCACTAATCCAAAATGCTTGAACTTCTAACCCCTAAAACCTAACCATTATCTTGTTAATCCACTAAACCAATTGTTAATAACCCTTCAAACCACTAACCCCTAATTTATAAATATCACTTACTATAATTAAATAATTTACTATTACCACTTATAACTTGTGTAACCTAAAAAAACAAGGACCATAATCACTTTATAATCCCTAACAATATACCCCTTACCATAATATCCCTTTAAATCACTAAATTACACCCCTAACATGATATAACCCAAAACATACTAACAAATACCACTTAATACAATAAACCCTTAAATAACTAATCCATATGCTCTTAATATAGTAATTGATCCCCCTTAGAAAGCTAACCCTTATACCCTAACATATATAACCACTAAGACATACTATGCTTTTCCACTTCATTGTCCTACACTAGAATTCTTATCTTGTATAACACATTTTAGATCCACTTTTATTGTGGTACTTATATATATTTTATATAAGTGTCATTTGCACTCCCTCTTTGTATTGCAGATTGTTATACATAGTCGTTTCTTTGATCTATTTGTGTTCATCTTGTTAAAAAATAATAAAATTATCATATCTTATCTTTCTAACATACTTAGACATGACTCTTGATACTCTAATTCATACCCATCAACACACTAACCTTATAACATAATAATGTGTATCCTTGGAAAAATTAACTCATACCTTGTGACACACTAACCTATTCACCTAACACACTAACCCATAAACCTTCACTAATTTATCAATTATATATATGGGATAGGTGCTTGGTTTATTTATGTGGGTTACATGCTAGAGTTAGTTGCATGAGATAGATGTATTATTGTATGAAATAGTATGTTAGATTCATCTCTCATATTATAATTATGTGTTTCTTATAGGTGTGGGTGTGTGGAACATTAATAGCATGGGTAAGAATAAAGGTTTTGTGTATCATTATGTTAGTTGTGCCACTTATGTATTATGCATTTTATGTATGGCTTAGGAATGCATAACTTAACTAATTGGGTTGTGTGAATGGGTTATATGTTTGGGTAGGTACATAGGGTTCATGAATTACTCATGTTAATTAGGTGAATCTCCCTAGGTTCAGTGATGTGTGGGTTGGGTGTGTGGGTATGTCATTTAAGTGTGTATTATAGGTACATTGGTTTACTACGAGGGCTAAATGTGTGGGTTGTTAAGTGCATGGATTAGATGTGTGTATAGGTTCATATGATAATTCTATTACTTATGTTAGTTGTGTTTCTTATGTGGGTGGGTGTGTATGATATGTGTTTCTTATAGGATAAGTACATTATTTTCCATGAATGTGGAAACAACCTAAGCCTTAGCCAATAACCTGCTAATACCTCAAATCCCTATTTAACCACTAACCACTATAAACTTTATCTAACTATTCATCGCTATTTTTATCCACTAAGACTTTATAATGATTAAACAAAATATGTTCCACTATAATCCCATCAATCGATCAATTTAAATAGATTGAACTTCATAATGAGTATAAAGAAAAGAATCAAAGAATGCCAAAATAAATTATTACTAGATCTATTTTGATCCTCATATTTGTATATCATCCATAGCATCATCTTTTATAAAATCATAGAACCTTAGATCATATTCTTGATTAATGTCATAAACATTGCAATTTTGTATATCTTCTATAATATCCACATTATCAAGATGAATGGTATCCTCTAACTTATCATATCCACCTTTATCCTTGTGTATATTGCTAAAAGGATATTCTCATTATTATCAAATTCACATTCTTGTTCTTGAACTTCACCATCAAGAATATTTTCTATAAAAAATATATTTTTATTAGATCCATAATCATCTTCAACATCATCATCAGTGTCCATTTCTTCTATGTTTTGTGGTCTTTTATTTATATTTTCATAATCATCATTATTTTGATCCATATTCTTTTACTAATCAGAAAATACATATCTTATTCTTCCATTATAATGGATATTTTGATCCATATTATTTTACTAATCATCAAATACATGTTTTATTCTTCAATTATAATGTATGAAAAATATCTAATCGAGATATAGAATATCATTATAGAAAATACTTATACATGAGAAACATACATACATTAATCCATTATTATTAAATTATTATTAATTTATCAAAATATATATATCCATAACAAATTATGAAATTATTATTGATTAATAAAATATATATATTCATAACAAATTATCTATTAATAACTTAAAAACACCACTACTACTTATATTTTGTTTGAAAAAAAAAATACATTCTCACAATAAATCAAGAGAACATAAGAATCCTAATGGGTACTTTAGAAATATATAGAAAACAATTTGTTATGTTTCTTCTCAATTTTTTCACACCATTTACATTTAAAAATAAAACATTCAAATCATTAATAACCCATTTCAATAATTTCTCGGATTTCAATAATATTTTTATCTTTTAAATTAATTTTTAAATTAATTGAAATACTAAGTTAAATATTATTACTTGAAATAATAAGTATCTTTTAATTAATTGAGTTTCATTACTTGAAATTAATTAGGACACAATCAAAAGATTGTCTTTTATAGTCTACTCTTTAGAATAAGTTTAAATCTATACCCAAATCGCCTATTCAATTTTGAATTTATTTGAATCATTTCCATGTGTAATATTTGCTCCATTCTCCATTAAGATTAGTGAGAAGCGGAGTATTCCATGGATTCAATTTATCCTTTAACTTTTCTCCTTGCTTCTAACTATTGTTTCTTTTTATATTATAAAATTCATCCCATATATTTATAAGATCCATGCGGTGTGTAATTAAATTTTCAAGAACAATACTTTCATTAACACCTATTAAAAAAATCAACACAAATTTTAAATTTTAATTATAATTTTTAAATTTGAAAATAATATTTAAAAAAAACACATAAAAATAATTACAATGATCATGAATTTACTTGCCACCAATTATTGAGGCTTTTCTCCATGTATAATATTATATTCACATTCTTCATCTCATAATAATAATAATCCGTCTTCAAAAACTTTACCAAGGAATTCACATATTCATATTCACATTCTTCATCTCATAATAATAATCCATCTTCAAAATCTTTACCAAGGAATTCAGAAAAGTGCTTCATTCAATACATACCTTTTAACTATACAATCCTAGGAATTCACATTCATTCAATACATACCTTTTAACTATACAATCCTAGGAATTCACATAGGTAGAAAAATGCTTCATTCAATACATACCCTTTAGCTATACAATCCTTATATCCTTTAGCCATGCAACCCTATGGATGTGCCTTTCTTCAAACACATATTTTTAATGTTTTCATATTCCTATTAAAAAAAGCATTCACCTCATTGTTATGACACTCTCCACTTCAATACCATCATCTCGATGTATAAGTAAATGGACCTATAGGTCTATGAAACTTGTAGAGAGATCCTTATTAAATACACATATAATATTTGCAATTTCTTTTTTCTATCTTAGTATTTTTCATTTATGGATCTCTTTGGAGGTCAACCACCTTATTTATTAAAATTAAAATAGTATGACTTTTAGTCATTTTTAAAATGAAATTCTCTCACTCACACATTCTGTACTTAATACCATATAAATGCTGAAAATCGATTTATGAAATTCTTTTAGTCGATATTAAGTCATGAATCACCCCTAATTACCAATGCCATAATATGTTGTGAAAATAGATTATTAGAGTTCATTAGTATAATGTTAACAAAATAATGAACACATTCTAGATATTAAATGATAATAACAAGAGTTAAATGTTGTAGATAATTTCATGAAATTATGGAAATTATGTGTTTTAAATGTTGTGATATATCCATCAACTATAAAAAATTTATTCCATGATGATTCATAGATAGTAGGTGTCCTTATTGTCTGGATGACATTTTCAGTTGGTATATCTCTTTCGTTTTCTAAATCCATTGAGGTTCGACATCTGTTTAATTTTCCTTATTTGGTCACAAGCATATTTTATCAATTTTTTCAATTTTAGAGAGAAATATCTTTCCTTGAAAACAAGGTGTCCTAATCTTCAATCAATATATGTTGAAATATAATCAATATATGTTGAAATATAGAATATGGGACATTTTCAAAATGTGCATAGCATATGATATTAAAATATCATTTCATTAAGGCAACTCATAGAATATGGATTTCCTCTTAATTTCTTTTGGCATATCAATTACAACCTATTTGGTATTTTAAGTGATGATCCCCATAATAATAACGACACCAAAAATAACATAAAAATAAAAACAAAATATTTCCAAGATTTCAATTCAATATATTCCTACTTCTTAATCCAATTAGTTATACCCATAACCTTGGAATATCCTCTATTTTCGATGTATTCATCAAATTGATACTTGAGATGATTTTTGAACCTATGCTCTTGTGGAAGAAAACCCTATTGTTTGCATAAATAACTTTATGTATATATTGTTGGCCCTCAACCAAGTTTTGAGGAAATCTTGGTGGGGTTTGACCAAGTTTTGGACTTCGATGCGGTGATCAAAGAAGGAGTGCCCAGGTGGAGTTGAGATTGCGGATCTCACTTGTTTTGTGGGCTTTGTGGACCCAACATGGGGCTCTTAGGGTTTTGTAACAGGTTATGGGATGTCGGCCCATGGGTTTACCCATGATTAGGCCTTTTTGTAAATGTAAAAGTATAAATAAGTAAGAATGTAATGTAGGAGGGGAGTCGATAGTTTGAAAGGCTAAGTGTAAGCAGTTTTGGGTTGCTTAGTTCAACATACTGTGTATGTAAGGCTTCGTGATTGATAGAGGAGTTGGATTTGTGCCTTGACCTGATTTTGGGAAGGTGGATCTAGTGCTTAGTGCGCAGATCACCTGTTCGATGCGAAGCTAGGCTCTCTGGCTTAGTGCATAGGAGAAGATGAATGTAAGAGATTGAAGACTAATAAAGAAGAAGAAGTAGTTGGTGGACGTAGCCCCACACTGGGGTGAACCACATATATCATGTGTTGATGGTTTTATTTGTGCTATGATGTTTATACTGTGGGTCTTCTTAGTGCATTGATTGTTATGTATGATAGATAGATCTATAAATGCTTAGTGCTTTATTTATGTTGAATATGCTAGATCTAACTTATGATGCTAAGTGTGATGCATATTTTGTCAGTGTTACTACATTGATCTATTCTTAAGGTTTGTTCTGGGATGTGAATAGAGTTGATAAACTAATGCATGTAGTTCTTAAGTACTCTGCAAAGTAATTATAATCACAGATCTATGTCCCAACTTGGTTACAGACACCTGAGTCCTGTAAACCCCCCTTCCTCGTAGGTGTTTCAAAAAGGGTCGATAGTTAGATTTTTTTTGGTGCATTGTTGAAGTGTTGAACCCTAGGTCTTCCCCTGTGCCAACAAATGGTTCCATTGTCGGGACTGAAATTGTGATTGTTGGGAACTAAAGTAAAGAAAATAGAAGCTTTGTGCATAGATATTTTGTTGTAGTGCGCAATACTCTACTTGACTTGCGAAGCTCTGTGCTAAGAAAGAAACCCGATTTGAAGAAAAAAGGTAAGATCTTGAAAGAGGTAAAGCTTTGTGGTTTGATAAGAGTAAGATAAAGAAAAATGTTTTGTTTCGAAAGAATGAATTTAATTATGTTTAATAGATTTTGTCCTAGTCTGAAAGATAGGGCACAGTTGGAAGAAAGTGTTAGTTTGAATAAATTTGATAGAAATAAAGAAATATATGTTATTCCCTTGCATAGAAAGAATTGTTGGACTAATAATTGGATGTAGGAACCTAGAAAGAATTTTTGCAGATTGTAGGCCTAGCACTGTGATCCTGGTGCGCAATAAAAGAGTGCTTGGGGAAAGTTGAAAAGAAGGAGAGGATTGAAACTATGTTATAACTGCAGAAGACTAAGACATCTTGCTAAGGAATACCCTGGTACATGCCCTATTTGTTTTTGTTGTAAAATTGTTGGTCATGAAGTTGAGAGTTGTCCAAGAATGATTGCTAAAGTTGAGCAAATGGACATGAGACAAGAAAACTATGAAGGAAGTCAAGCAAATAAGAGCATGTTAAAGAATCATCAAGGGAAAGAATCAGAGAAAGTTCAGACTACATTAAAACAGTTGAAAGAAATGATGGATGATCACAAAGATGCCAGTTTACCAGAGATCTTAAAAGAAAAACAATGCACAAGTGAAAGAATAAGAGACTTCGACATGAACTGTGTCTTGGATGAAGAGACACAAGTGAATATTATGATAGAAGGCACTTGGATAATTTTGGGGAAGCATATTGTGGTACTTTCATTGGGAAGGATAGGCTTATTCAAAGGAAATATGATAACCCTATGTGGGAGAGTTACTAATGTACCTATTATTATTAATGGAACATTGAATGAAGAGGAATTTGAGGTCACTAAGTTTGTTGAGAACAACGCCCCTTTCCCCCTTTTCCTAGGTAACACTTGGATTGGGAAAGATCAGATCAGAAGGAAAGTAGAGGAAGCAGCTAAAGAAAAGAAAAAACAAGAACTAAGTGATTTCATAGCTAGAAAAATAGATCGACTGGTAGAATAACGAGAAGTTGAGTCGAAGCAACAAAATGAAAGAGGATTAGTTGTCGGGGTTGAAAGAAAACAATAAGGTTTGAAGTACCTATCCATGCAAGAATAAATTATATACACCCAGAAAGTGATTAGAGAAGAGGTATTAACTTTGGACCCTTTGAGAGCACAACAACAATGCAAAGTCACTATGCTAGGAGAAGATAAGAATAAGAATGGAAAGAGGATTCCAAAAATAGTTAGAGAGACTCAGATCATAGGAAAGAAGGGAAGGAATCTTAGTAAGAAGAAGGATAAGTTGGAAAAGCTACAAGAAGATAACAAATGGAAGATTTCATAGATTGGAACTTTGCAGGAGGCAGGTTTGCAGAATTTGAACCTCCCAGGAACAAGAAAACCACACAGAATGGGACTTCTCCCTAGAGAAGCTATATGACCGTTAGAGGTGTTGTGCCCATTGGAACGATGCTCCAGAAAAAATAGAAAACACATTTATGGGTGGATAGACCATCATTGGATGTTGAGACTACGCCATAATGGACAAATTCACATTGATGGAAGTATTCCTACCCGTTGGAAGAATCCGTTATGACACTTTCTTATTTAACCCGTCTGACGCTATGCCGACCACTTTTTTCCTCCCATGATTAGTTGAGAATTGATTGTGTTTATAACTGTGATTTTAGAACCTAGACCTCGCCATCCATTGTTTACTCCATCTGTCCGTTCACCTACCTCGACCTATCCGTTTAAAAGAGAGAATGTCGGTCGAGTGCACTAAGTTAGAGAAGTCCATTGAGGAGGTTCTTAAGAAGTTTATGAATGATAAATATATGTATAAAGGTGTTCAGGAATCGTTGACTGGGGGACTGCAGGATTCCCCTTCGACTGGATGACGTTCAGGTCATACTAGCCCCGTGATTGAGAAGTGAAGTAAGCATCGCGACGATCCAGCTAAAGTGAAGCAGATCCCATCAATGTTACCTAATTATATCTCTCCTTTGGCTGGCATGGTTAACCATGAAAACATCCCACAGGAATTCGAGTACACATTGATCACCGCGTACATTTTGAAGGGGATACACGCAGTTGGAAGCCAGTTGAGACAGATCCCATCCCTGAAGAACAATGAATTTAACCTTGGAGGTAGAAATAACTACGCCATTCTCTCACCTCACCGATACTTAATGAAGACCACTGGGAAGAAGCCTCACATCGTTTCCTAGTCATGGATAAAGGAGTTGGCACAATCCACTATACTCAATGTAATGAAGATCCCTCATTTTAGTCGACATCAAGAGGTTAACGCTTGCATTAAACTCCTCTTGTCATGCTATTATGGTGGATACATGTGGCTCGACGGGAAAATTACTGTGGATCTGACATTGATCCACTTGATCACAAGATTGAGCATGCAAGGAATCAACCCTCAATAGTTCTACCCAGGGAAGACCTTGGATCTCTCCCAGACACAACGCATCAAGGAGGCATACGAAAAATTTGATAAGGGAAAGCGAGGCTACAAATTAGCCTCTATCTAGGATGACATAGTGTGCCTCACATGCCAAATCATAGATGGCAAGCTTGTAAGAAAGAATCGCCCCACACAGATCACCGGGTTCGTGGTGAACCTTGCAGGGAAATGCATGGGGGGAATACAGATGAATTGGGCGAGTTACCTCATCAATGAGCTTGAGAAAGACTTCCGTAAAGTGCAGGATCAGGGATACGAGTTCCACTTCAGCTGGATACTTGTGTTGATTGCATTTGTCACGTGGAAAATTCCTAAGGGAGCAAATTTTCCAGAAATTGAACCATCGGAGCCATTGACAACTAGATTTTCTACACTATGGTACACAAATTACATGACGAAGCAATGAAAATCGAACACAGTGTTCCATGCCTACTATCAACAAATGAAGGTTTCCATAGAGTCATTCCCGCACATGACACCACACACCTTGCACCGGTATAGACTGATAGCCAAGTTCTGCGCAGATCCACATTTTATTTATATCATTGCGCATAGGGATGAGAGAAAGGAAGAGTTACAGTCTTAATATAAGTTGATCGATGAAGATATGGAGTAGATAACCAAGGAATGGCCAAAGGAGTTCCTTCTATTGGTTGCATATGAGGAAATATTTGACACTGATATCATAGGAATCCCCCTGGTCACTCGAGTCGAGCATGTCAGACAAACCAGTGCAAAGAAGAAAAAGAAAAAGGAGGAAGTACAAGATGTACATATTGATGAGGAAGACAATGCCTCTAAAGAAAATGGATCTAGCTCTCCCACAGGAGGAGGGGATGAAGGATAAAAACAAGGAGAAGGTGAAGCTACACCATCGAAGGATCCCCCTAATAAGATAGAAACACTAAAGGAGAGGAAGGTTTCTCTGTAGAAACTCTCGACAAGATATAATGCCCACGCTAATAAGCCCCAGCTAGAGGCTACGCTCAAAGAGGATGATATCGGTCTAGTCCGCAAAGCGATGGAAGACGCATATGAAGATCTCTTGCATAGATATGGAGCAAAGAAGGAAGAGTTCTATGTAAGGGTCAAGAAGAAGTTGAAGGAGATACATCGAGCGATTAAAGTTATCCATGTAGTACTTACTATGCCTTCCTCATCGAATATTGCAGAATTTGGGGATGAGCCTGTTGGGGTCCTATAATTATAGGTAACTCGATTCTTTGACTGTTGATTTGGCATTGCCCCCGTGATGAAGACTTCTTTCTCGGTTGACCCCTTTTCCCTCCTCCATCTGTTTCTCCCAATCCTCCATCTCTCTGCTGCATCCTTCATCCATGCTGCGCCCTCACTCCCTTATCCTTTTGTCCCGTTGACTACCTCTCGCCCGTCGCTCATCCATGCATAGAAAAAATTAGGCTAAAAAGAACAATAAATGATTAGATTAATTAATAATGTTAGTAGTTAGTAAATAGGTTAAAAAAGTTAGTATAATTAGATAAATAAGCTAGTTTAAATCTTGTTAAAAATTAATTAATTAATTTAGTTAATTAGTAAAAAGGTTAGTGTTTTAAAACATTAAAACAAAAACAAAAAAAACAAAAAAAAATGTAACTTAATACATATATTAAACGTAAATAAAACAAATAAAAAAACATTAAAATTAAAACAATTAAAAACCAAATATTAAAACATGTTAACTTACCCATTGCAACACATCCCAAATAAATCAAATGACCATGAATAATTCTGGAGTTTAATGAGAGGGGGGGGGGGGGTCCGGAATGGTTGTATTCTAAAACCACCCATTGGACACTTGTCATCCCCACATTCCAGAAGACCCCCCACTCCCCCCTAAAACCACTTACCACCTCAGGGGGGTCCGAAATACCACTCTGCCCCCGAAAACGCTGCTTTCGCTACATTTTGACCAGTTAACTTTCAAAACGAATTCCGGGAAGAATAAATCGAATTTTGAAAAACTAAGAGATTTTTTTCTCCATAACGGGATGAAGAACAAAAACCTCTCTTAGTTTTTTCAAATGTGCCACGAGTGGGTATAATCGAAGCCATCTTTGAGGCCCTTTTTTCTAGTTTTTCATTTTTCCATTACAGTCCTGAGTTTGCGGGAGCTGTTACGGCAAGATGGAGGTGAATTTGGAGAAACCGAAGGAGGTTTTTGTCCAGAACATTCCCATATACAGTAAAAACTTCATTTTTTCCCCAGGTGTCAGCGTTGAAGAGAAAAAAATGTCTGTTCGGACCACCTTTTTGCAGAAATTAGGCGCATCTTTCATGGCAGACAGTTCCTGATTTTTGGGGATTTCTTGTTATTTTTGGCCGAGGTGGTTGAATTCGACCTCGGGAACCTGAGGAGAGTTTTTTTTATATATTGTATGGAATCAAATGTGCGTAAGATAGGAGACCATGATTTATCTTTTGTAAACAACTCATAGAGCCTCCTGTATTTTTCATCAATTCAATAATACAGTCGCAATAGTTACAGGATTCTTGTGTCAAATTCATTGCTGAAGTTTTTTCTCATTGTGATTTTTTTTTCCTCTATTATCATATAATTTTGTCTTCTCCATTGTTTCAAAGAGATTGAAGATCAGGATTTGTGTAAAAAAACCCTGTTCCCAGTTTAAAGCAATGTCAATGTTTTCCACTAAAAGTTAAACGCAGAATTCTTTACTGCTCTGTCTTTAATTTGACCTCTTAACATTTTTCCCCCTCTGCCATACCCCAAGCTTATGAAGAATCCAGTGATTTTCCTACCTTTCCCTGTAAGGATGTCTGTAGGATTGTTTTTTTATTAAATCTCAGGTTGTGACTCCATTGCCCATGGTTCCTCTTCTCTGCACCTACCTGACTCAGAAACATATCCTATTCTCCATAGCTATCCTAAGATCAAATCTCTAACAAAGATAAATTTGATAAAGAGATCCCTCTCTGAGTCTCAGAGGGCTATATCCCTGACTCAAAGCAGTTTTGATGTTGCCTCTCTAACTGCCTCCACAACCTTGGGAAAATTACAGAGTGCTAACATAATGGCGACCATATTGGGGACCTTTCTCCAGTAGTACAGTTCAAAGTTCTAGATCTGATCACTGATGGTGGATAGTGACCAGACACAAGAAGGCTGAGATCATTCACCTGGCTACTTCAAATCAACTTCAGACAGTGCCAACTCAAGGACTCCACTGGAGGAATAACCTGAAGCATGACCAAGCAACCTAAAAAGACCAGGTACTCAAGCTCAAATTGTATTCATGATATTATTGGTTTCATCTGTAATTACTTTCTCTCTTATCATGATCCTGGTCCATAGTATATTGTTGAAATTCAAGATGATCATTTTCAACCTGAACAGCCTCAAGAGACTAAACACGAAATTGTAGATTATGTACATACTCATACACCTGTGCACCTCCTAGATGCACCTGTAGAAATCCTAGTGAGACATAAGCCTCCTTCTTTATCTCCTACTCTTGCTAAACCTTCGGATGGTTATAAGCCTCTTGCTTCACCTATTGTACCTGCCAAAATCACAAATAGATACAAGCCCCTATATTTTCCTCCTATCCTCCATGACCTCCCTGCAAATTACACCAATAATCTGCCTAGGTTTGATGGAGAGAATGCCAATATTACTGCTGAAAAACACATCCATAGGTTTGAATATTTTCTTGACCTTTATGAGGTTGAAGATGACGATGTCTATATTAGGATGTTTTCCTTTTCTTTGCAAGGCAAAGTTAAAAAATGGTTTAAAAACTTCCTAGTTGCAAGCATACAAATTTTCATTAGTTCATGCAAGTTTTCTTAGATAGGTGGGTGATCATGAGAAATGTCTTTCTCATCCTAGAAGAATATGACCATTTGAAAAGGCAACTAGGGGAGACAGTACCTCAGTTTTCAGCAAGATTCAATAAGGTATATCATGCAATGCCTGCTGATATAAGGCCACCCATAGGATCAACTCATTTGCATTACCCAGATTCCTTTGATCCTGAGATGGCATTCCAATTGAGAGAAAGGAACACTGCAACACTTAAAGAAATGCAGAACATTGTAGTTGATGTGGAGGCCAACTTGATGATCAAAAGGTCAAAGGTAAATATCAAAGAAAAGGAGTAGTTGAAGTCATCAGAAGCTAAAATGGACATTTTGGCTAGTGCCATGGAAGCGATGATACAGAGGATCAATAGGAAAGATGAGCTTGTTGTCCAAAGACATCATGTTCCATTGATTTTAGAGAAAGAAAAGGTCATTGTTCCCAAAAATTTTGTTGCTCATCCTTGGTACCATGGTTTGGATAATGATTCTTTCATGTATTCAATTCACAACGCAGTCAAAGATGAATCTCCATCCCAACTTGCAGAGGAACAACCAACCGATATGATGTGCATGTTTGATGACATTCCCTACTTGGATAATCTACCCAAGTGTGATTAGTATGATGATGATCATGAGGCTGAAATAGAGGTGGATTGTTCAAAGCAATCAACCACATATGATTGGGAGGAAGAATATCATTTGCAATCCCAACAAGAAAATCAATCTGTACATGAAAATTATGATAGCTATGATCAAAGTGAAGAAAATCTCAGAGTAAGTGGAAACACTTTGCCCTTATGTTTCTCATCTTTTCAATTTCCGAAAAGAAACTCTAGACCAGTTGTAAATATTGAAGACAAAAATTTCTCTGATCAATCAGTTGAAGATACCACTATTGATATGGAGGTTGTTATAAACCCAGATTTATAGCCCTTGACATACTTTGATTTTCAAATTCCAGATGAAAGATTAAATCTTGAGACAAATTATGAGTTAGACCAAAATATCTCTGTACCATTATGATTTAATTCATTTCATTTTTTGAAAAAGAATCTTGAGTATATGATAAAGGATAAACACACAGAAAATCAAGAAGTCTCGGTTGAACCAATGCAACAGTCATTTCAATTTCTACAGGATCCAATATCTGATGTGTTGGATGACTTGGGTTGTCAAAGTCATTTCCCATCATCCAGCCATGGGATAAAAATCTGTTATGATATTGACATGATCAGGCAAGCAACTTCATTGTCTTTTTCAATAGAGGTATCATTTCAAGACCCATCAGAAAATTCACAGCCATGTCAGGAAGTGCATGAGGATGCAAATAGCATAGATACGGTGTCAGAGCATTTTATTCACTTGGATGAATCTAAAAATCAAGGAACATGTCATTTCTACCTTGATCCTATAGTCACCTATATGAAGAAATTTTTCACTACAGAGCCTCAATCTATCTCTGGCATTACTTTTGTTCTTCAATATTGTCTAGGTCTTTATTGTAAAGATAAATCATGTTTTCAACAATGGCCTTTACACTTTGCAGTTTTGAATCTATGGGCAAAAGGTCAAGCTGCCTTTTTTACTTGTGCTAACAAGTAGTCAAGTAGTCTACTGGTCTCAACAACTACTTGATTGGCTTCATTGGAATTTTTGTATTATTTGATTTAGCATGATTTTCAGCAGTATAGGGTAGGTAGGGGAGCATGAATAAGCTCAACATTCTGAGCATCTCTTTTTCAATAGTGTTCATTTTGATTTGGTTTTCAGTTACAAGATCAAAACAGGTACAGGTTGCAGAATAAGATTTTTGGATTGGACCAATGAATAAAACATTGATCTACATATTTAGAGTTTAGTGGTTTTTGACACCTTCTGAAAGAGCTGCCATCCCCGGGTGGAGCCTATGTTGGGGTCCTACAATTATAGGTAACTCAATTCTTTGACTGTTGATTTGGCATTTCCCCCGTGATGAAGACTTCTTGCTCGGTTGACCCCTTTTCCCACCTCCATCTCCCTACTGCATCCTTCATCCACACTGTGCCCTCACTCCCTTGTCCTTTTGTCCCGTTGACTACCTCTCGCCCGTCGCTCATCCATGCATAGACAAACTTAGGCTAAAAAGAACAATAAACGATTAGATTAATTAATAATGTTAGTAGTTAGTAAATAGGTTAATAAAGTTAGTATAATTAGATAAATAAGCTAGGTTAAATCCTATTAAAAATTAATTAATTAATTAATTGATTAATTAATAAATTGATTAATTGATTAATTGGTTAATTAATTAATTAATTAAGTTAATTAGTAAAAAGGTTACTATTTTAAAACATTAAAACAAAAAAAACAAACAAAATAAAATGTAACTTAACACATATAAAACGAAAATAAAACAAATCACAAAACATTAAAATTAAAACAATTAAAAACCAAGTATTAAAACATGTTAACTTACCCGTCGCATCACATCCCAAATAAATCAAATGGCCATGAATAATTCCGGACCCCCCCTGGCCATCTGAAGTTTAACGAGAGGTGGGGGGTCCGGAATGGTTGTATTCTAAAACCACTCCTTGGACACTTGTTGGATCCACATGCTTGCGGACCCCCCTCCCCCCACCTAAAACATCTTACCACCTCAGGGGGGTCCAGAATACCACTCTGCCCTCGAAAAAACCGCTTTCGCAGCATTTTAACCAGTTAACTTTCAAAACGCATTTCGGGCAGAATAAATAGAATTTTGAAAAACTGAGAGAGGTTTTTCTACATAAAGGGATGAATAAAAAAAATCTCTCTCAGTGTTTTCACAACTTCCATGAGGAGGGACAATCGAAGCCATCTTCGAGGCCCTTTTTTCCAGTTTTTCATTTTTTCGTTACAGTTTTGATTTTGCGGGAGCTGTTATGGCAAGATGGAGGCGAATTTGGAGAAACCGAAAGAGGTTTTTGTCCATAACATGCCCATATAAAATAAAATCATTCATATTTTTATCAGGTGTCAATGTTGAAGAGAAAAAAATGTCTGTTCAGACCCCCTTTTTGAAGAAATTAGGCCCGTCTTTCATGGCGGACAATTCCAGATTTTTGGGGATTTCTTGCTATTTTTGGCCGAGGTGGTTGAATTCGACCTCGGGAACCTGAGGAGAGTCTTGTTTATATATTTTATGGAATAAAATGTGCGGAGGAGAGGAGACCATGATTTAGTTTTTGTAAACAACTCACAGAGCCTCATGTATTTTTCATCAATTCAATAATACAGTCACAATAGTTACAAGATTCTTGTGTCAAATTCATTGGTGAAGTTTTT
Source organism: Picea glauca (assembly GCA_000966675.3). NCBI lineage: Eukaryota > Viridiplantae > Streptophyta > Pinopsida > Pinales > Pinaceae > Picea > Picea glauca. Next base: position 1,357,539 of record JZKD02S1832553.1, read on the forward strand.
TCTCATTGTGATTTTTTTTCCCTCTGTTGTCATATATGTTTGTCTTCTCCATTGTTTCAAAGATATTTAAGATCAGGATTTGTGTAAAAACACCATGTTCTGAATTTAAAGCAATGCCAATGTTTTCCACTAAAAGTTAAACGCATAATTCTTTACTGCTCTGTCTTTAATTTGACCTCTTAACATTTTCCTCCGTCTGCCATTCCCCAAGCTTACGAAGAATCCAGTGATTTTCCTACCTTGCCCTGTAAGGCTGTATGTAGGATTTGTTTTTGATTAAATATCATATTGTGACTCCATTGCCCATGGTTCCTCTTCTTTTCACCTACCCAACTCAGAAACATATCCTATTCTCCATAGCTATCCTAAGATCAAATCTATAACAAAGATAAATTTGATAGAGAGATCCCTCTCTGAGTCCTAGAGGGATAGATCCCTGACTCGAAGTGATTTTGATGTTGCCTATGTGACTGCCTCCACAGCCTTGGGCAAATTACAGAGTGCTAACAGAGCCCACCCAATTGAGAAGATTAATAGATGCAACATAGGCTCGACTTCAAAAAGTTCAAGAAGAAAAGGAAAAGGCTATAAAATCCCTAAAGAAAGAGAAAGAAGAAGTCTTAGATCAACTAAGAGTTGCATGGTACTGTGTAACCATGTATGAAAATGAGAAAGATGAGTTTCAGGCAATGCTAGAGGAGGACAAAGAGAAGATATAGAGGGGAAAGGACTAGTTGCTTGCAGAGAAAACTGTGATGAAAGAAGCGATGAGCAAAGCACTTCTCTTTGTGCCAGGCTTGGCACAGGAGGAACATGATTCAGTAGAGGTTCAAGTGGTGAAGCTCGCTGAGGCCATCCAACAGCTTCAAGCAAGGATAACGGAATTGGAGATTCAAGCAGTACTGAGCACTCTGCGAGAAGGGCACAATCAGAGGGAGGGAGTTGCTAGGAATGCAGTTGTAAGAATCAGGGCCCTTGCTTTAGAATGAAACTAGTTGAGCAACATAAGTGCACAAACTTATGAATACCTCATACAAGATCTAGATCTGAGGAAACTGGAAGCGCAACTACAAGAGGTGCAGTAGCAGGCATTGTCAGTATAGGCGCAGATGAAGTTACTTACTACAGTTGAGAGAATGAAGAGATCTCAAGAACAACACGCAGTCCAACAACAAATTACTGCCATCCAAGGTAGAGTAATGGAAGTCACATAGAGGATACAACCGATGTAGGATGAAGCCTACACAGGGTTTGAAGAGATTGAAGGAAAAGGCTCGCAACTAGACCAAGTGGTTGCGACAGTGGAACAATGCCTTGAAGGGCTTGTTACAGAACATATGATCCAAGAGCTCGTTGAGAAGGAGGCTCAGGCGAAGCAGCAAGTCGAGGTAACTCGAGCTAAGATCAAGCCCGATGAATCAACGCTTCCCATATCTAAGTGACTTAGGATGAGTCACAGGTGAGTGTTGGGGGCCCATTGGCCCTCGACTAAGTTTTGAGGAAATATTGGTGGGGTTTGACCACTTTTTGGACTTTGATGCAGTGATCAAGGAAGGATCGCCCAGGCCGAGATGAGATCATGGATCTCAATTCTTTTGTGGGATTTGTGGACCGAACATGGGGTTCTTAGGTTTTTGTAATGGGTTATGGGATGTCGTCCCATGGGTTTACCCATGATTAGGCATTTTTGTAATTGTAAAAGTATAAATAAGTAAGAATGTAATGTACGAGGGGAGTCTATAGTTTGAAAGACTAAGTAGAGGTAGTTTTTCATTGGTTATTTCAACAGACTACATATGTAAGGCTCTGTTCTTGATAGAGGAGTTGTCTCTATGCCTTGACCTGATTTTGGGAAGGTGGATCTGGTGCTTAGTGCGCATATCATCTGTTCAGTGCGAAGCTAGGCTCTATGGCTTAGTGCACATGAGAAGATGCATGTAAGAGATTGAAGCCTAATAAATAAGAAGAAACAATTGGTGGGCGTAGCCGCAGAATGGGGTGAACCACATATATCATGTGTTGATGGTTTATTTTATGCTATGATGTTTATACTGTGGGTCTTCTTAGTGCATTGATTTTTATGTATGATAGATCGATCTATGAATTCTTAGTGATTTATTTATGTTGAATATGCTAGATCTAACTTATGATGCTAAGTGCGATGTGTATTATGTCAGTGTTACTACGCTAATCTATTCTTAAGGTTTGTTCTGTGATGTGAATAGAGTTGATAAACTAATGCATGTAGTTCTTAAGTACTATGCGAAGTAACTATAATCACATATATGTGTCCCAGCTTGGTTACAGACACCTGAATCCTGTAACCCCCCCTTGCCTCTACCTTGGGTGAGACTTCGCCTGCTTCGCAGGTGTTTCCGAAAGGGCCAGTAGTTAGGTTTTTTTTGGTGCGTTGTTGAAGCGTTCAAACCTGGTTCTACCTCTGTGCCAACATATATTTAGAATACCACCCCTCAAATTGGTTTGTGTATCTTGGACACGCAAATATCCCCTTGTTTGAATCCTTGTAACTCAATAACCAACTCATGTTTATCATTAAAAATATAATAATTTATTAGTTCTAGACAAGTTGAACTACAAATAATTGATGAAATATAAATATATAGACATTTTTTCGTACCTAAAAAAACACCAAGTCTGGGGAAATCATGAGTAGTCTAACAAAGTACACCATAAAATATAAACAACTTGTTTGATGGAGGATGTGATATATAATACATTCTTATACTTTTCAATAAAAAATTCTTCTTATCAATAAAAGGTGCAATATGGACATCCATTTTTTTTACATGATGTTTTTTTTGAAACAATGAGAATCAACATAAAGTGATCCTTTCAAAAAGTCGGCCATGAGAGAAGAAATATTGTATATTATCGACCCAACTAGACAAAAACTGTAATTTAATGATAGGAAAGAGAAAGGACAAACTCCATCCATTGTAAGGTCAAACCTAATACTGCATGGTTCATCTTTGAATTTTCCTGGCCATTATTCCTTTATGTGTTTCATTACTTTGGAGTTTGTTGGAATTTGCATTAAACCATATTTACTCTTGTTCCTAAAATTCCATTACATAAATTGTGAATTTGAATTTCAATGAAACAATTGTTTAATTCTAGGTGTAATTTGCATGTGTCATAACACCTTATATGGAACTGTAGGGCCTTGTACGCTAGTATGATATCTCTTCTCTTTCCATTTGTTGCATTATTAATTATTTTGATATTTAACTCTATATAAAATGCAATATTTTTTACATTCATGAATTTTCTTATATTCAATCCCCAACTTGACCAACAATTGATGTGCTTCTCTACATGTTGATGGAAACACATTAACTTTATGGAATATTGTATTTTTAAGTTCCTTGTAATATTGTCAAATATTAAATAAAATGAAAATATGAGTCATGATAAAACATGTTTAGTTTTTCATTTAATAACATTTTTCATATAGCTTCCTTTGATTAATAATAAACTTAGAACATTATTAACGAAGTGAATAAATATATACTAATTAGGTACACCAATTGATAATGCAAATGAAAAAGAATAATTCAACTCACTTTAATATGATAGTGAAGCTCTTGTTTGATTTTTGGCATGCAGGGGAAACCCAGGGTTAATCATTCAAATACCAACAAAACCTTTAGACACTAGCCCTATCGGCATCACCTGCAGAGAAAGTGAAGTATCATCCGAGGCATATAGAGGGGCTAGAGGAACCAAGGTTCTATAGTGTTGAGGTGAAGAAAGGAATCCAACCTCTCATTTACTCATGTGTGCAGTTATGATTACTTAACAATTACTCAATGTTCAACCTAGTTTGAACGTGACATTCTCTCATTAAAAATTTATTCAATTATTAAATACTTCAGTGCACGAAATAATAACACGATAAGTAAACAATACATTCACATCATAACATTAATTATCATAACATGTTAAGGTCACAACACACAGATTTATGTGGTTCACCCAACTTGAGCTACGTCCACAACGATTGGATTTGTATATTATTCATTGATATTTCTCTTACCACTGCGCATTGTGGTACAAAATATTCAACAATATTATTTACCAAACCTGCCTAGTCATTATGGTTCAGTGAAATTTAACTCCTCATTCATACCTTATATTTATTCCTTCCCTCAACTCCCTTCCTAAAAATCACTAGAAACAAACCTCGTATCTCTTCTCCTATGATCTTATGTCGAACCCCATCATTACATATTTATACATAGCAATAGGGATAAGCCTGTTAAAAAAATGCAAAAAGTGTCTCACACAAGCCCGTTACAAAAGTGGACAAAGTGTCCCTCAAAACCCAATGGTTTATAACCGTTTTTCTCCTTTTGTGTGCTTCTCCATCGCACATCCTTTTGTCATGCGCTTTGATTACTTGAAGTCCACTTCCATCGAGCGCTTTGGTCCATATTTTAAATTCCTTTTATTCTTTGAATTCCTTTTGGTGCAGATCCCAAAATGTATCCAACAATCCTCTCCAACAGGCTCCCAACACTCACCTGTGGCTCATCCGAAGCCACTTAGGCCTGCTTCCAATGCACCATGAATGCTTCAGAGGTATATTTCATTGTTGCGGGTGTCACACTTGAAAATTTCTCCTAAAATCTGTGCATTTCTTGTTAACTTAAGATGTTCTTCCTCGACAATGATCGAGTTGAATAAGCATGGAATTCCTTCATAACTTTCATCTTTAATTTCGGTAGATGGTTTTCTTGTTTCTTGAGTATCATAACTATCATCATACCCAGGTCCTTTATTTATATAAATTCATATTTTTGTGTTCTTCATGTTCCTATGCTCCTTATTGATGCGTTGCTAGTTTTTTTATCTTCTCTTATAATTTTATGTTACCTTTTGTTTTGTGTAGTCTAGTTATGGGACAATTTGCTAGACTGGGGTAGATTACTGCTGTTTGCGAGACTTTCTCCTGCACCGACACTGCGACGTAGTTACAACTCTATATTGTGGCTTTAGTTGGTGCCATATTCTTTTGTTATACCCTACTCAAATCCTCTACCCTCCATTTTTTCTCTTCACTACACTTCGATTATATCTAACAATCGACTCTTCTACCTATCTGTTGGGCCCCAACAACTCCCCCTAAATTTTTACAAAATTTAAAGGGCCCCCATTAGAATCTTGATAATTATAATGAGCTACATAATCAACCTTTTCAAATAGTTCCATACCTTGTCTTTCTTTGAGACAAACTTAATACATTCACTATAGTATGAGACATTCATTACAAGAGTATATGTCAAAATTTAGAAATGAGCATAGAAATCTTAATTTAAACAAAAACGTTAATTTTTATCAGCCATTTACTTACATTTAAATTATGATTATGTGTTCTTTATTTTGCTCATTAGCAAGTTTGACTATTTTGAATAATGTGTTCAATACTTCATCAAATAATATCTTGGTTGGTTTCTCATTTTCATAAAATCATTTGGTGATATTAATTATATAAATTTTTTTTCATTTTGCATCTCATTTCAAAATAAAAGTAATAATAATAATAATAAAAGAATTATCTATGATTTGTTTGATTTTGTAAAAAAACAAAATTAATTTTTTTCTCTTCTCCCTTAACTTGAAGCTTCTAGAATTTTAAAATCATATTTGAAAGGAAATTATAAACAATGTTTGTTTAGAACTTATAGATAGTTTAAATTCATTTTTGATTTTATTGTTCTAGATTTTGTTTTATTCACAATTTTTAGGTTATTAATTTAGGTTTCTTTTTGTTTCATAGGTTTCTATTATCCAATATTTGATATGGATCTGATCACAGCTTGATTTTATTATCTAAATACGTTCAATATGATTGATCCAAAAACAATATTGGATTCCTACAAATAATTTTATGAGCAACAACAGATAAAATTTGGACTTTGCAGGACTGATTGCAGACAAACCGTGAGGAATTTGAAGAAACGGTTGAAAACCCATTTCCCAAATGGACTTGTTTACCTTTATGGGAGATATTTTCCCCAAAAAATGCACGATTTGAGAGATATTGATGTCTCTTTACAAGAAAAAATTCAGGTGGCGAAAATTATTAGTGACGCCTAGACTATTCACTCATTGTATAAATATATGAGAAAGTTTAGAGCCATAGAGATCCAGGAATTTGAGAGGAGGATTTTTATTCTTTTTCTTTTGTATATTATTTATTTTTTAAACTTTTCGTCTTTTCAAATGGATTAATGGATGGTTGGAATCTTTGGGAGAATGGACGAGTATTTTAAATGAAGAATATGGAATTTCAGGTTGCTTAATGGCTTTTGTCTTGTGAGTAAAATGGTTTTATTTTTATTATAATATCTTCATATTATTTTAATAATTGATTATGCATTGATTTAAATTAGCTTTAGTCTGGTTTATCAATACATGGTTAATTGTTGTCCCTGAGGTGTAGGACAGTCGGTGACGGAGTGTGTTGTTAAGCCACTCCGTGATGTTAAAGTCACCGGTTCGAAACCTGCGGGGACAAAAAATCCAACCATGTTAAGGGTTGGTGTGGCTCAGGCCAGGTGCGATCCCCGGGTGATTTTGACGGCTTAGATGCCCCTAAGTCGCGGTTTCTCAAGCCACAGGTTAATCGCGAGCCAACAGGTCCCGCACAAATTAACAAACAAAAAAAATTACATGGTTAATTGTTATCATTTATGTATTAATTGATTTTTTTCATCTTTAAGAGTCTATTATCCCAAAAATATCTTCTAGGACTACAGTATAGGCATGTGATTTTGAGAAAGAATATGGGAAAACAATTCATCTTTGGCTTTAGACCTGTGTGATGCTTATTCCATTTCATTCTTTCATTACTATTGTATTATGAGAATGTTATTATGGTTGATTTTAGCTTTAGCTTGTCATCATATGGTGTTTTCATACTGTTAAATGATATATGTTGTCCATAATTTCTTATTCCATTTTTTTATGTGTGATTGATCTGTCATTTGATTATTATTGAATTTATTCCTAATGTTAAATGATGGATAAAATCAATACTCAAAATTGAGTTTTCTCTCGGTCTTAGTTATTGATTATCATAAGATCACAGGATTTTTAATCAGTCATCATTCTGCTACTATATTCTCACTCCAAGACATCAAACACTTCTTTGAATTTATTCTAGAAGTACTAGTATTGTTCTGTCACAGGTTTCCCTCACAAGCAGGACAAGAAGGAGCTCATACAACATAGGAAGATAAACTCAGTTGACTGATCAGTTAGAGGTTAGTAGATGCAATCTTTTATTTTATTTATAGTTGTTTATGAATGAAATGATAATTACATTAATTAGCTTTGACTGTTTTTGTGTCACTATTTCAATCATATTCATTTAGTATTTATTTGTTTAATATCTTTAAAAAAAACCAAAAAGAAGTGTTGTTCATATTCAAAAACTTTATCAAACAATCATTTTCACAAGATTTCATGAAAACCTTGTCAACTGTATATAAATTGTTCATAATCATTTGCATATTCACATTCTTAGATAAATATTTCTAATTATTGTGTCGATTGTGAGAATCGTTTATTTAGTTAGTTTATTTCATTTTACTACCTTTAGGACCCTAGTTGGCTAACAGAGCCATTAAACCCATCAGGATAGGTCATACCAAACGGCTTGGGTTAATTAGACAACCCCAGACCAGATCTATTCTTCTAGTTGACGGCAGGTCAAATTTTTCCATCAACAAATGGTGCTAGAAGGAGGTCCGATGTAAATTTAATGATTAAATGTTTTACCCATCAACCTGTCATAATTCTAGATTTATAAATTTTTATCTTGTGTCATCATTAAATGCATTAGAAGGTAGTACAAAATGACAAGATGTCCTTATAGGAGTCTTTGCTTCAAATTTAATTAATTTCCCATGGTTCCCCAAATCATTGTGTTAGAACATGCTTTCCACTTCTCATTACCTGATATTCCCAACAAGACAGTCTTTCTCTTGTCCAAACTCACCTTTGATGGAAGGGGAATGTATCTGCAAAGGACCATATCAACAAGTTTTGGTGTAAATGCATCAAGCATGATATTTATGATTTAAAGGTTTTGTGCAGATTGTTTTATTTTACTTTCAGGGGTCGGATTAAAAATTGGTTTGAGTCTTTTCCAGCATATCACATTATTGATTGGTTTCAGTTTGTAGATGAATTTTTAGATTCTTTTGAAAACTATGATTACAATCAATTATGTGAAGAATTTCAGACTTTACTAATCAATGGAAATTCATCTCCATAAGACTTTTCAACAAGAATCCATCATGTTCTCCGTAAATTTAATCTTGATGACATGTCATTTGTACTAAATCTTCTCTATGATGCTTGCATCCCTTTCATCCAGTCACATTCAATAGAGAATGATGAATCAGTTGAAAATCCTACCACTCAATTGTGAGAAGAATTTTCTTCGGAGGATGAAAGGAATGCATCCGAAAATTTTGAACAAGCAAGGGAAGTAGATTCTATTAAAAATGTTCTTACTGACAATCAAATTGGTTTTTCCCCTGAATCATTGTATAATCAGTCATCGACCATCATGGAAGAAGATTTGATGTTGGGTCAAGGTGAATGTCCATATTCTTCTAACTCTTTCTCTAATCAGTACTTAAGTTCAGTTATTGAAGAACACTTAGGTGACGAAAACGATCTTAAGCATTCTAACATTCCAATGAAACTGATTAGAGATGTAGACCTGCAATTGGAAGAAGAAACCTTAAAACCTCATCTACAAATAATACCTTATCCACAAGAAAGATCAAATGTTTATCGTGAAAGTTTTGAATTATCTATCATACAGGAGACTAATTTAGATGATCATATTATGTTGAAGAATTTATCACCAAAACAAAGTGAAAGTTTTAAGGAAAGTAAAGAGGAATGTCTTGAGAATACCATTGTTAAATATCATAGCTCAAGATATTCTTTTCATGTGCTCATTTCTGATTCCTTTTACTCTTTATATCTCGATATCTTCTTAGATTCTGGTGGACTTGATACTTTACCCACAATAACTTACTCTTTGCCATCACAATCAAATCTTTTAGATATGCCAAAATTTGGTGAAATTAATTCCAAACATAACGTTTATGAAGTTGGATTTGATGCTCTTTCACTTTCATCATTCGCATGGAAAAATGACATGTTGCAAGATGATTTTAGACGATTTATTGTTGAAAAAGACAATGCACTTATTCTTATGGAAATCAAATATTCTACATTGCATATTCGTTCTTTGATTAGTTCAAATTTTAATGTTTATGCTTCACATTTTGAAACGATAAATATCATCAAAGAAAGCGTTCAAACCAATAATATAATTGATGTCATGAATCCTCTTATGATGTGTTCCCCATTGATATATCCATTTTATCAAAGTCATAGTTTTCATCCTAATCTTTATTACAGGATCTTAGAATGGCTTGAAGATTCGTATCTAAAAAATATTCATAATAAAGATAAAGTTGTTCTTGCTTTGTTTCTACCTAAATATATAGGAAGTAAGCATTACATGATTTTTTTAGGTCCTCCATGTGAAGAAATTGATGAACACTAGGAGGATTGTCTGGAGGATGGGGCACTTCGGCCTTGGTTGATGGTTATGTCAGGTCCTCATAATATTGACAAGTTTTCCAAACTTACTTACACTCTTACATGTCATTATGACTCATATCACGACCAGATTTGATGCAGGAGCATCGTGCAAAGAAAAACACACGCCTAACCAAAGAAATAGCTGGACGTGCAGAGGAAGGAAAAGAGCACGTTTTCATAAGAACTGTTTTGAATTTTGAAACAAAAGCATTAATGTAATATCTAGGAGGAACGTACTTGGATTTATATCTTGGAGATTGTAAATAGACTTGGGGAAATTACTCCCATCTGTCATTTGTATTGAGGCATTTAAGTATGTTAATGTGAGAGTAGGTAGATATGAATGTTAGATTAGATAGTTTAGAGAGTAGGAGGGAAAATGGATATAGACACCCTCACCCTTGTATCATTCTATGATTATGGACATTATCATCATCAAGGGATATAGTAGAGAGATGTAGAGAAGAACCCATGTACAAGAGTATTTGAGTTAATATATGAAGCTTTGACTCAGATTTCATGGTGTTATGATGTTTGTTGTTTACATATGCTGAATGGTATGCTTATAGTTGTTTTATTCTATCTGTTATGCATTTTCTTTAATACTGTGTTGAATGTATGGTTTCATGCTAAATGTTTGAAGTCTGAGAGAGAGAGAGAATGAGTTTCAATTGTTTCTCTTCCTCAGTGAGAGAAGTTCCTACAAGGAGTGAAGTGAAACGTCCGTAAGGTGTGCGTTGACAAGGAGTCTAAGTTTTATCTCAGAAAGCTCAGGAGAGATACCATTATTCTCATTCCAGCAGAAGTGCAGGTGAAGAACAGGAGCTGTGCAAGGTGTGCACAGGCTAGTTGAAGTCTTAGAATTTATCAACTAAGGTTGAAGAGTAAAGGACTGTTGTTGCAAAGAGTGCACCGAGTCGAATAATAAAATACTTAGAAGTATTTGAAAGATCAGCGCAAGGAGTGCGTGCAGGAGTCCTTTTGAGACTCAAGTTTGCAAGTGAAAGCTCAAGAGGGTTAGTGACTTTGAAGTGTTAAAAGGGATATGGAGCAAAGTCACTTTGCAGAAGTTAAGTTCAGACGAGGAACACTAGTTCAATTCACCGAAGTCTTCAAGGAAGGAACGAGCGATTGAAATTCTCTGTGGAGAACTCGCGAAGTTGCGAGGACTGTGGGATTCAGTGAAGCTACAAGGATATTAAGCGTTGGATGAATCCACCCTTTGGGAGGTAAGACTCAACATGGACCATTGATCATGATAGTGGAGTCGTCAGGATCATTTCAGCAAATCGAAGTTTGTAAGTCCGGAGTGTAAGCCAAAATCCTTGGTCACTCTAACTCTCGAATCGCGAAAAGAATTGTCAAGGGAAGAATTTTGAGATTTTGGTAATTCGGGATTTAGAATAAAGGAAATCCTAATGACAAGGAGCCAAGGTGCCTTTGCATTGAAAACCCCCAGATATGCGAAATGTGAAATATTGTGAAGTGGCGTTTTGACATTTCGGTGTTTTGGGGTTCGAAAATTCCGAGATTATGGTGATAAGTGTTTTGGGGTCGAGAGTTTTGAACTCCCGGTACCCGGAAGCCCGAAATAACATGGGGTATCAGATCTAAAGGTAGAAGGTACCATTTTAGAATTTTGAATTTAGAAGTGGTAGGGGAATGGTAGTCGAAGGTTTGCTCAAGTTTCAAAAGCCAGGAAGAGTGACAGGCGGCAGGAGCCCTCATTAGAGATAGAAGACCTTGGAGTGGACAGGTGGCATGTGTTCGTCAATAGGTGGTGTCAATACCCATTGACCGTTTTAGTTTTTTATGGGTTGAAGAGCCGGAAGCCTTGCATAAGGATTCACGAAGTTGTGAAGTACGAAACTCCGAATCAGTGAGAAGTTCCGTTGGAAGCCAGTCTTTTGTTGAATGCATCGAAATTCGGCATTTCGGTAATTTTGAAGACAAGAGGTCAGGGTTCTTTGTTCCGGAACTCCCAAAGTCGTGAAATGTGATATATTTGTGGAGGAGGACGCGGCCAAAGGTTTTGGCAATTTGACATTTCGGTTTTTGTAGGTTGAAGAGACAAGAAGCTCGACAACAGGAATCGCGATATTGCGAAACCCGAAATCTCGATCTGGAAAAGGGCACGATCATATGATTGAGGTCAGGAGATTTGAGTGATGCTTGGTGTTTGATCACGTGGGGCATACTCATAAGGACCTATGGATACACCATCAAGTGTGTGAGGGGTTCCTTGTGGGGAAAATCAAATAGTCAATCAGACTCAGGAGGGAAGATTTAGAATGATCCTAAGCAGATCTCAGCCTGAGGGTTCGGGGGTCTGCACCAAGTGGTATTAGAGATTGAATATGTTTGTATATTGCAGATGGAGGAAGTAGGAGGAATAAGAGTACTTATATATGAACCAAGTGGTATTAGAGCTTAGAAAGAGTTCTTTGCTTTCTGTAGCAGAGAAAAGAGAAACATTTTCAGCCATGCCACCGAGAAGAAGAGATAGGCCAATGCCTGATCCAGCAGTGGAGAGGGAAATGCGTGAATTACATGCCAGGCTTGATGCCATGGAAACAACACAGAGGTGCACAATCGACGCTGGGGATATCAGCGAGGCTGAAAGTGAAATTGAAGCTGGAAACGAACGAGAAGAAGTTGCAGTCGAAGATGTTGTGGATGAACGCCTATTCAGGGATGTTGCAAGGATAGGTGCCAAAGAAAAAATGGACATTCAAGTGTATGAGGGAAACTTTGATGTTGAAGAGCTTCTAGACAGGATTAGAGATCTAGATAAATACTTCGACTATGGGGATGTCGAGGAAGACAAGAAGGTCAAACATGATGTCACTAGACTTAAAGGGCATGCAACACTATGGTGGGATGAAGTGCAGGCTGACAGATGCTGCAAAGGCAAGAAGAAAATCAAAAGCTAGGATAGAATAGTTGCAAAGATGAAGGCCAAATTCATACCCAAGGATTATCAAATTACTCTATTTAGGAGGATGCAGAATTTAAGACAGAAGCTGATGTCAGTGAAACAATACACTGAAGAATTCTACAAGATAAACATCAGAGAAGTTCATCGGGAAAGTGATGATGAAAGGGTTTCCAGGTACATGAATTGTCTGCGATATGACATTCAAGATGAGATGATCATGATGACCCTTCGAAATGTGGAATATGCTTATCAGATGGCTCTGAAAGCTGAAGAGAAGCTGAGCCAAAAGTAAGGTCAAAGAGGTCAAGGCAGAAGTCAAGATAGAGGCAAAAAAATTGCCCAAGATAGGACTCAAAAACCTAAAGAAGAAGGGAAGAAACCTCAAACTCAACATGAGAGAGGCGGAAGCTCACAGAGAGGGCAGTATGTTGATAGAAATACGTTTCCTCGAGCTAGAGGAAGAGGAAGAGGCCGAGGACGTGAAGTGAAATGTTTTTTCTATGGGAAAAACAGACATAAATCCTATGAGTGTCCAGATAAGAAGAAAGATGGTGGTGAGACTCACATTGCCAAAGATCAAGGACGAAATGTTGAGGCAGAAGATGCTGAGGGAAAAAGATCCTTAATGATGAGGAAAAATCTCTTAACACCAGAAAAGGAGGTAGAGAACCCAACCCAAAGGAACAGTATATTTCGGACTGCTTGCAAAACCAAAGACAGGGTATGCAAGGTCATCGTGGACAGCGGTAGCATAGACAATCTCATTTCTACAAAGATGGTAGAAAAGATGGAGCTGGAGACTATTGTACATCCAAGCCCATATAGAGTTTTGTGGCTACAAGAAGGACACCAGGTAAATGTCACTAAACAATGTTTAGTTGAATTTAAAATAGGAGGATATAAGGATGAGATATTATGTGATGCCATTCCCATGGATGTGTGTCATCTATTGCTAGGTAGACCGTGGAAATATGACATAAATGTAATTCATGATTGGAGAAAGAACACATACACCATGGAGAAAAATGGTAGGACTCATATGTTACTTCCGATTAAAGACAAAGAGGTGAAAATAGAAATAAGAAACTCTGTACTTCTCATGAGTGGGAAGGAACTTCTTAAGGAGGTTAAGAAGAAGGAAGACACACAATTTATTGTGGTTAGGAAGCCTAGAATTGTTTTGACAATATAAGGATAGATGATTTACCAGAATAAATCTAGGAGCTGCTGGAAGAGTTTGTTGATATAGTAGTGGACAAACTACCTTGTTCGTTTCCACCGATTAGGAATATAATCCATCACATTGATCTTATACCTGGATCCAGTTGACCAAACAAAGCAGCATACAGATTGACGTCGTAGGAGAATGAAGAAGTCAAGAGGCAGGTCCAGGACTTAATGGACAAATGATTGATTCGAGTAAGCTTGAGTCCATGCGTTGTTCCAACAGTTCTCAGACCAAAGAAAGACAGAGGCTGGAGAATGTGTACAGACTCAAGGGTGATCAATAAGATCACCATCAGATATAGATTTCCATTGCCGAGGATGGATGATTTGATGGATTTCTTGAGTGGCGCAAGATTCTTTTCAAAGATTGATTTGAAAAGTGGATATCATCAGACTCGGATGAGAGAAGGTGATGAATGGAAGAAAACATTCAAGACGAATGAGGGGTTGTATGAATGGCTTGCCATTCCATTTCGTTTAACGAATGCACCTAGTACTTTCATGAGGCTGATCAACAAATTCCTGAAGGATTTCATAGGGAAATTCGTCATTGTATATCTTGATGATATATTAATTTTCAGTAAAACAGAAGTAGAGCATTTAAAGCATTTAGCCGCAGTGATGAAGAGATTACAGCAAGAGAAATTGCTGATTAATATGAAGAAATCATCATTTATGAGGACATAACTCATTTATTTGGGTTTTGTTATCTCTACAAATGAGTTGAAGATGGACCCGGAAAAGGTGAATGCAATTAAGAATTATCCATCACCGAAAAGTTTGTTTGAAGTTCGAAGCTTCCATGGTTTAGCTAGTTTCTACAGGAAATTCATTCAAAATTTCAGTGGGATTAGTGCACCAATGATGGATACAGTGAAGAAAAGACACAAATATTTTCACTGGACAGAGGAAACAGAGAAGAGTTTCAACCTGCTGAAGAAGAAGATCACTGAGCAACCAATTTTGGTTTTGCCAGATTTCAGCAAGACATTCGAGGTCAAGTGTGACACGAGTGGATTTGCAATAGGAGTGGTCTTGAGCCAAGATGACAGACCAATCACATACTTTAGTGAAAAACTAAATGAATTGAAGGTTAAGTACTCCACATATGACAAGGAATTCTATGTGGTCATACAAGAACTGAAGAAATGGAGGCACTATTTGGTTCCCAAGGAGTTTGTTTTGTACAGTGATAATCATACTTTACAATTCGTGACTCAACAAGAGAAGTTGAACCAAAAACATGCTAAATGGGTTGAATTCATGCATAATTTTACTTTTGTAACCAAGCATATTTCTAGAATTGCTAACAAAGTTGTTGATGCTTTGAGCAGGAAATGTTTGCTTATGCAGGAATTCAAAGTCAAAACTTTGGGTTTTGATAACCTCAAAGAAATGTACAGGGATGACCCAGATTTTAAGGAAGCGTATGAGGCATCTGAGAATCCAATTCTCAGGGAAAGAAGACAATGGACCGAATACATGATCCATGATGGATTTTTATTCAGGGGAAGTCAGCTATGTATTCCAAAATGCTCCACGAGGGAGAATTTGTTGAAGGAAAAACATAGTGGGGGATTGGCTGGACACTTTGGTCATGATAAGACGTTCTCAAAGTTGAATGGCTCATATTTTTGGCTAGGGATGAGAAAATATGTTAAGAAATTTTTGGACAGATGTAGGATTTTTCAACACACAAAAGGGAAAAGGTAGAACACTGGGTTATACCAGCCATTACCCATACCAGAAAGGCTATGGGTCGTAGTGAGAATGGATTTTATATTGGGAATACCAAGGACACAGAGAGGCTATGATTCAATACTTGTGGTAGTAGATAGATTTTCAAAGATGGAACATTTCATACCATGCCATAAAAATAGCGACACAACTCATATTGTGAACATGTTTTTCAATGAAGTCGTCAGACTTCATGGCTTGCCAAGGAGTATAGTTTTTGATCGAGATACCAAGTTCGTGGGACATTTCTGGAGGAATTTATGGAAGAAGTTGGGGACAAGTTTGTCATTTATCTTAGTGTATCATCCTCAGACAGATGGGAAGACAAAAGTTGTGAACAAAATCTTGGTAGATTTGTTGAGAAGCCTAGTGACTGAACACCACAATCATTGGGATCATATTCTACCACAGACGGAATTTTCTTATAATGATTCACTCAATAGAAACACAGGAAAGAGTCCATTCCAAATTGTATATGGAATGTCGTCAAGGGGAGTTTCTAAATTGAAAGATTCAGAACAAAATGAATTCAGGAGTGCTAGTGCAGAGGATTTTGCAGAAGCAATGAAGGAGCTTCACAGCTGAGTTAAGAAACGATTGCAAAATTCAAATCAAGAATACAAGCGCAGAGCAGATCAACACAGGCGAGAACTTCAATTTGAAGTTGGTGATCTGATTCTTGCACATCTTAGGAAGGAGAGGTTCCCAAGGGGGACATATAACAAACTAAAGATGAAAAATATTGGACCATGCAAGGTCATGAAGAAATTTGGGACAAAAGCATATGAGATTCGTGGTGTTATGATGTTTTCTATTTACATATGATGAATGGTATGCTTACAATTGTTTTATTCTCTTTGTTATGCATTTTCTTTAATTATGATTATGTGTTCTTTCTTTTACTCATTAGCAAGTTTGACTATTTTGAATAATGTGTTCAATACTTCATCAAATAATATCTTGGTTGGTTTCTCATTTTCATAAAATCATTTGGTGATATTAATTAATTAAATTCTTTTTTCATTTTGTATCTTATTTCAAAATAAAAGTAATAATAATAATAATAAAGAATTATCTATGATTTGTTTGATTTTGTAAAAAACCAAAATTAATATTTTTCTCTTCTCCATTAACTTGAAGCTTCTAGAATTTTAAGATCATATTTGAAAGGAAATTATAAACACTATTTTTTTAGAATTTATAGTTAGTTTAAATTCATTTTTTATTTTATTGTTCTAGATTTTGTTTTATTCACAATTTTTAGGTTATTAATTTAGGTTTCTTTTTGTTTCACAAGTTTCTATTATCAAATATTTGATATGGATCTGATCATGGCTTGATTTTATTATCCAAATATGTTCAATATGATTGATCCAAAAAAATATTGGATTGCTACAAATAATTTTATGAGCAACAACAGATAAAATTTGGAAAGGCGTCAAGATCATACATGTGGTTTTGCAGGACTGATTGCAGACAAACCGTGAGAAATTTGAAGAAAATGTTGAAAACCCATTTCCCAAATGGACCCGTTTGCCTTCCTCGAATATATTTTCCCAAAAAAAATCACGATTTGAGAGATATTGATGTCTCTTTACGAGACAAATTTCAGGAGGCAAAAATTATTAGTGACGCCCAAACTATTCAATCATTGTATAAATATATGAGAAAGTTCAGAGCCATAGATATCCAGAAATTTGAGAGGATTTTTATCCTTTCTCTTTTGTATATTATTTATTTTTTAAACTTTTCTTCTTTTCAAATGGAGTAACGGATGGTTGGAATCTTTGAGAGGATGGACGAATATTTTCAATGAAGAATATGGAATTTCAGGTTGCTTAATGGCTTTTGTCTTGTGAGTAAAATGGTTTTATTTTCATTATAATATCTTCATATTATTTTCATAATTGATTATGCATTGATTTAAATTAGCTTTAGTCTTTTTTATCAATACATGGTTAATTGTTATCATTTATGTATTAATTAATTTTTTCCATCTTTAAGAGTTTATTATCCCAAAAAATTCGTCCAGGACTATAGTATGGGTATGTGATTTTGAGAAAGAATATGGGAAAGCAATTCATCTTTGGATTTAGACCTATGTGATTCTTATTCCATTTTGTTCTTTCATTACTGTCATATTATGAGAATGTTAGTATGGTTGATTTTAGTTTTAGCTTGTCATCATATGGTGTTTTCATACTATTAAATGTTATATGTTGTCCATAATTTCTTATACCATTTTTTATGTGTGATTGATCTGTCATTTGATTATTATTGAATTTATTCCTAATGTTAAATGATGGATAAAATCAATACTCAGAATTGAGTTTTCTCTCGGTCTTAGTTATTGATTATCATAAGATCACAATATTTTTAATCGGTCATCATTCTGCTACTATATTCTCACTCCAAGACAGCAAACACTTCTTTGAATTTATTCTGGAAGTACTAGTATTGTTCTGTCATAGGTTTCCCTCACAAGCAGGACAAGAAGGAGCTCATACAACACATGAAGATAAACTAAGTTGACTGATCAATTAGAGGTTAGTAGATGCATTATTTTATTTTATTTAGAGTTGTTTATGAATGAAACGATGATTACATTAATTAGCTTTGACTGCTTTTGTGTTACTTTTTCAATCGTATTCATTTACTATTTATTTGTTTAATATCTTTAAAAGAACCCAAAAAGAAGTGTTGTTGATATTCAAAAACTTTATCAAACAATCATTTTCACAAGATTTCATGCAAACCTTGTAAATTGTATATAAATTGTTCTTAATCATTTGTATATTCACATTCTTAGATAAATATTTGTAATTATTGTGTCGATTGTTAAAATCATTTATTTAGTTAGTTTATTTCATTTTGCTATCTTTAGGACCCTAGTTGGATAACAGAGTCATTAAACCCATCAGGATAGGTCATACCAAACGAATTGGATTAATTAGACAACCCTGAACTAGATCTATTCTTCTAGTTGACGGTAGGTCAAATTTGCCCATCAACACTATCTCAAATGGATAAGAAATAATGGCATGCTCTTTTCGCTTATTTTATAGTGAGATGGCTCTATGCATCCATAATTCTAGTCTCATATAATTGTACTTATACTCAATTTCTCCCATGTCCTGCAATAATTCTATGTCCTTCATCAGATTCTGGTCTAAATCTACCATCCTATAAAAATATTTGTCACACTTGTTCCCATCGTCTTTTGGTTGAAGTCATTTTCGAATGATTTTCATATTGGTTTTTTACTACGCACTTCCTTGCGTAATTTTATACTTGATTTCCAATTGTAGTTTCCTTTCGTGCCTAAACTCTTTTTTTAATCCACTAATGCTTGTCATTCATTACTTCCTTTTATTGTTCCATCACTTCGTATCTTCGACGGATTCTCCATTTGATTTTGCAATCAGTCAAAATATCTTGTATTTAATGTTACGCATTGCCACTACTTCACTGCCATGATAACTCTTTATTGCATGTACCGTTATGGAGTGTGTTGAATTTTCTTAGATGTCATATAAGTAGTATCATCTCTCTGCATGATCTCTTCCTTCTGTGCAATCTTGTTTTATTCATCTAGGTTTCCTTCTATTTACTCTTCTTATTTGCAAAAATTTCCTTCTCTTCCTCTTTACTTAGTAACCTGAAATTATATTTCTCCACCACTTTCGATCTCTTCCCTTAACTTGTTTTTTACTTTTTCCTTGTTTTATTTCCTTTTCTTTCTTTTTTGCCGTTTTCTTCCTATAATACACTATGATACAACTTCAACCTATGTAGTTCCTTTAGTGCACGGAAGGACGATCATCCCTACATAGTTTCAGTCAACTCCCATTCACTAGTCCTTCCACGAGTTGTCCATCCAATTTCTCTAACTAAACAACACCTTTTTCAGTCACATATCTGATCACTTATGGTCCTAGATAGTGCACCTTGAACTTGCATGGGTGTTGTAAGAACTTGTTGTCATGAAGCAATACTAGATATCGTGTCTGGAACTTATTTTTCTTGATGTTTCTATCATGCCATGCCTTTTCTCATGATTTTTGTAGTTTTTTATGGAATCATGTGATAAACCAATCTTCCTCTAGCACTAGTAGCTATGATAATATTTCTTCTACTGCACTGAAATTCGTAAGGTCACTCATTGTAGCAATGAAAAATCATGGTACAAGAATGATCCAGGTGGAAAAAGACCCTAGCACAACACCGATGAATGTTGCTCGAAATAGTCATTGGTGGCTGAGGTCAAAAATAAGGATCTGAACCCTGATTCAGAATCTTCTCTAGAAAATATTGAAAAAAGATAGATCATTGATTCATACCCCACTGCTACTGTCGCGACCACAACAATTCAACCAAAATAACCAGTATATCCTGAAGAGGCGTAGTGCCTCTTCCATTCACAGATGTGGGTGAAGGGGACCCCGTTGCATTTCATTGTTGATACCGACAACCAGAAGAACCTCATCTCAGTTGACGTCGTAAAAAATTTGGGGTTGTTGACAACACCACACCCATAGCCATACAACATCGAGTGGCTTCACTAAGGATGATATTTCTGTGTCAGCTAGCAGTGCATCTAGCCCTTCAAGGATGAGGTTGTTTGTGATGTTTCCCCTCTTGATGTCTGTGATGTTATTTTGGGCCAAAAATATATGTAGAAAATTCATGTTGTTTATGAATCTTGACCGCATAGTGTCATTATTACTCTGGGGGGTCAACTCTACAGGATACTAGAGGTAGTTCTAAATATTGTTCCACCAAAACAATGTCACAAGGTAATCTCTCATACTGGAAAATTCATCCTCTTCACAGTCTATTCAAAGGATGCATCGAAGGCCCTTGCAACCATTACAACCTCAACACCTTCTATCCAGTCGAAGCAGATTGTAGAATATTTTTCTTCACGTACGATGATGCCTATACAATGCCCCATCAAGCCTAGAGACAACAGGTTGGTGGAAGAGATTCAACCTCCCCAACAACAAGTTCGTGACAACCTTCCACATACCAAGCAATGCAACTTATCCAACAAGGCACGTAGTTCACCAAGATTCATTTTTAGAAAACAATTTTCCCTCTTCCTCGGGCACTCAATGCAATGGAGACCATTTCTTCCTAAGGGGGGAGGATTGATATAGGTGGATATCGGTGGCCACCCACCTATTCCAACTTCCAATTGGCTCATCTGGACAATTTTCAATTCATCACGTTTCTCTGTAATGGGGAAATTTCTTTGTAATTGTGTGTTCTGCACTTACGGGGCTATCTTGATGCCCTACACAACATCTAGGTGGATATTGGTAGCCTTCCACCTATTCCAACTGGCGTATTTTGGAATTTTTCATGTCTTTACATATTTTTGTACTTCCAGGGTCGTTTTGGGGCTCTAAACAGGGTTTTCTTGGCTTGCCACAGTCAAACTATATATAGAGTCAATGTTTGATGGCATAATGCGTGGTTTTTTAAAATAAATTTCTAACGAGATATCACATGCCTAAAATAGAATTTGTATGTAAAAATTACGACCCCAGGAAGTTAATGTACTAACTTACCCCAACGAGGCCCACATGAATTTCAATGCTTCATATCCTAGGGTTAGGTTTTTGGATGTCTAGGGTTTTAGCATTCATGTTTATCATAAAAATGCCTTCAGAGTTGTTGGCAGCTCCACAATTTTTTTTTACCTTTTAAATTCAACTAAGAAAAATCCTTGTGGCTACCTATGCTTTGTCGCAAGTATTGTTGTTTGAAGGTAAATTGTCGTCTATAAGAGGATTGTGGCGATTTTTCTCTTTCTTTTCATTTTCATGCTTCATTCATGACTGAAAGCATGAATGAAGCATTACGATCATGATGTGAAATGTATCTAAGGTTTATGTCTCAAGGAGGGTTGATTTTCTTTGAAGTCTACCACATGTCAATAAAAATTTTGTTGCTCATTCGATTATGAGATATACCTTGAGTTTTTGTTAATACACCAAGATTTGTTTGCAACTAGACTATGTTTACATTTTGTTATGATTCTTGGGAGACCTTTTCTTGTCATTGTGCTTTGGCTTGCAGAACATATCCTCTCCTAACCTTAGAAAATCAACTCCACCCCTCGGAAAATGATGAAATTTGAATGCATCCAGTCCTACTCTGTACTCTGTTGGAGGTGGTAGTCATAAATCAACAGATCCATCATTTCAAGTTAAGTCTTGGAGTTCATTCTACACTCTTGTGAATTCATTAGAAAAACCCCCGATTTTTGTATGAAACCCCTCGTTCCTTTATTTAATCGTGTGAAGGTAATAGTGGGTTTTGTTCCTTTAGTTCTTTCCCTGGCCTCTTCTATTTTCAAAACCATTCATGCTTACAGTGATCTTTGTTTTCCTTCGTGACTGTTGTTCTGAATACATATGGCCCCCGTCGTCCGTGTCAAACCAAATGGCTCACAAACCCTTCTTCTATATGGCGACGCAAGTGCAGATCTTAAGAGTCAAGGTTGGCTTGAGTTTCTCAAGAAATTTCAAGGTTACAACTTGCAAAAAGGCCAAGAGTTCACCCTCTCTTTTGATGGCTTCCGAGCCAAATTAGGTGATGTTCAAATCGAAATCATCGAGGAATTTTTGAGCCAGGCAACAGGTCTTCCACTTAACGGGAAAAAATGGTTTAAGAATTCCAAATTGGAGGAGGTACCCTAGAGTTTGTTCTTAACCTCTTGGAAAATCTAGTGCTGTGATAAAGGTATACCTATATCTCTGTTAAATACTAGGTGGCATGGTTTATTGGCAATATTAAGACAGTTTGTTACATTTGAAGGTCACTTCGGCCTTGTTTTTCTTTACCACATAAAATTGTTAATGAATTTCATTGGTTTCCAGTTGAACATGCCATTTTACTTATTGAGTAGTTTATATAAAATGGCTAAGAGGTATAAAAGGAAGAGTTTGAATTCCAGTTTATTCCACCAAGGTTTGATTAGGATGTTGTTAGTCCATCATTTGAAGTTACAAGGCGACGATTGGGATACTTTCCTATCTCGCAATGGCTTTGTAACATCCAACCCTGCAGAGGTTCCTGTGGTTGATAAGCCTATGCTTGAAAAACCCCCTATCCCTTCCAGTAACAGATTGGTTTTATTATCCAAAGAAACTTGTGATAGGGTCGTGCTTGATGAGCCTATGTTTGAGTAGCAGGATATTGATCCTAGTATCATTGAATATCCTGAGCATGAGAAGGATGTGTACCTTAATACCATGGAAAAGAATGAAAATAAACGCTCACACAAACTGTCGAGGAAGAATATAGACTTAGGGTTTGTTAACAAAATAGATGGGATATTGATCTCAAGGAGTTTGAGAAATAAAAAAAAATCTCATGTGAGCTCGATCAAAGCGATCAAGGTCCATGAGAGCTTCGATTCTGAGATCAAAAAGTTCTTGGAGAAGGAAGACCCAACTTACCATAAATCTAATACCAGACAGGCTTACGATTTTGTAGGTAATCTGCCACCATGCCTAAAACATAACAAAGATTTATCGAGGATAAAACTCAGCCAAAAACCCACAGTGGACAGTGGAAGCTTTTTGACGCACAGTCATATGGCTCCTCAATCAACTGTTCCAGATCCACGGTGTGAGGTGTGTTTATTTTAGATGGACAAGTATTACACAAATGTCCCCTCCCTTCAAGTGAAGATCAAGACCCTCACATCTCAGATTGACTCATTAACAAGTGAAAACCACAGACTCAAGTGTAGTGCGCAAAGGCAAGGGAAACGGTTGAAAAGAACTGGAAATATAATAATAGAAAATGTTGAATGTGTCGAAGCTGTGATTAACTTTGAAGTCTTATGATTCAAATTTAGCATTCAGTTGAGAGGTAAAGATTTGTTTTTATCTTAGTTGTGTTTTTATTTATGTATTTCTATTAATATAGATTCACTTAGATTTATGTTGTTTAAAATAAGACTAGCTACAAAATCAGCAGATTCTGTAGCCAGTCTGTTCTCATTCGAAAATTTGGAAAATATTGCTTAAATTAATATCTAAATTTCTTTATTTCATTTTTCCTTTCAGGATATCGTGCATCTTGTGGTGATCTAATGAGATGGATCATTTATGGGGTTATTAGCCATTTCTTTGGCTCATTTTGTAAATAGAAACAAACCTTTTGTAATCTTAAGATATATAGTTTGATATTGAGTGGTTTTATTACCCGCTATTTTTGTAATTAGTAAATCATCTTGAGATTTGATTCTATCTTAGAAGATATGATGCTTAGTTTACTTGAACTCTTTAAAAACTTCATATTTTTGTAATGAATATATCTTTGCTAGGAGCAAGAGACGGATGGGTGACTTCAGAACTTAATGAAATAGCATTTTACACATTTTAGCTTTAGCCTTTTGCTTTTAATGTTATCATTTATGTTTTGTTATTTCCTGATACATGTATAGATCTGATATCTTTAGATTAAATGATCTATGATGTGCAAGATATTATATTATAAATACCATTTGCAATTTGTTCCTCTAAATATAAATGTTGTGATTATGTTTTCAATTAAAATGACAGGGTTTATCTTTCAATTTTGATTGAAAAACGAAATGTACAGATTACTTTCATATTTATCTTACAATAATTATGTATGATCATGAAATCATATATTTATGTTGGTGTCTCCACTTCAGTCATTAACACCCAAACTACCAACACATCATTCTAAATTTATTTAGAATGGTCTTAAGGTTCTTTGTAGGTTTCCCTCTTGGACATGGTACTTGGATGTTCTCAAATCATGAAAATGCTTGGATACACATCACTAATTCATTAACAGGTTAGCTCATTTACATTTTTATGTTATTTGTTTATTACTGAAATTTGAATGTGTGGTTTGTCTTTTGACTATCTACACGTTTCTATTTCATAGTATTTATTTTTTATTAGTTTAAGATTATAAAGAAAAAAACAAATTTTTTATTTTTTATGTGCTTTCTTTATCTACTTCTTTAAAACAATGATTTTTCACATTGAGTTTTGTAAGTTTAGATTAAAAGTTGCAATGTGTATATCATATACATAAAAATGATAAGTATATCTACTATTTAAATATACCTACAATAGTTACGTCATATGTATGTACACACACACACACACACACACACACACACACACACACACACACA
>JZKD02S1832553.1:1382340-1405858 GCA_000966675.3 Picea glauca
TATATATATATATATAGTAATTAGTAATTAGTTGTTTATTTAATTTCTTTTATTCATTTCTTTAGGACTCTTATATTGGCCAACGGATCCATTAAACCCGTCAGAACGAGTTACACCAAATGGCTTGGGTTATTTAGACAACCTTGGACCGGACTCGTTCTTCCAATTGACGGATGATCATTTTCGCCCATTAACAAATGGTGCTAGAGGGAGGGACTGAACACAATTGATGCCACATGGAAGTCGCAAGACTCCTCCCCCACACACTCGCTCCCCTATAGTAACAAGGAGTCATTCTGACAACAACGTTACCTCTCAAACATTAACTACCTTAAACAAAAATCCCCAGATTACCATTGAGCTAGTAACACCAAACCCTCAAGGGTCTGGCGTATAAGAAATTATTTGTCAATCAATTTTAAGGACACACAGTGCTTTGGCCCATATCAGAAAACCTGGTCGGCCACTGAATCAACCTCTAGATTTCTTTGATATCAGAGATAAACTTGAAGGCACTGGTCTGCTCCTAAATCCCACAGATCCTGATCCTACCCCTACTCTTGAAGCAGGAGGATTCGGTATCCCACCTTCTCCACCTCATTCATCCCCTTCCTCTTCAAGAGGAGAATCCTTTGATGAAGGCAGTGTGTCATCTGAACCATCTTAGCCTTCGACACCACCTACATCCATGGAAAATCAAAACAATCTTGCTAGACCTTGGCTCGACCAAGACATTGTGGCCATACCTGGACCCCAACACCCTTTACCTAAACACCCAAAGAAATGGATACCTAAATTTGATCCAGACTCTAAGCAAATCGCCGAGGATCACATAAAGAAATTCATGCTAGCCATTAGACTCCAAAGTGTAGAACATGAATATGTAGTATGTAGACTATTTCCTTACACGTTTGAGGGCAATGCCTCTAGATGGTATTTCAACCAACAACCTCACACCATTTTATTGTGGTACAAATTCGAGTCATGTTTCCTTGAGAATTTTGAAGATGATAAATCTCCTGAATTCTTAGTCATGGAACTCTCCAGCTTAAAGATGAACCCTAATGAAAAAGTAAAATATTTTAACCAAAGGTTCCTCATGTTAAAACATTGAATCCCTGTTGATTCAGTGCCCGCGGAAAATATCATTGTGGCATATTACACTAAAGATCTACACCAGAATGTAGCAATTTGGGTTAAAAGGTCTAAGAAGGCAACACTACTGGAAGCCTTCGAGGAGGCAAGCCAAATTGAAAAATATATTTTGATCCTAAAAGATAATCTTAGTAATGAGGCAGAGATAACCTCGTCTTCTAAGAAGAAAATAGAAATTATTCCTAGACGTCCCCAAACCAAAACTCAATCAGAGACCTCAGATTTGGAAAGTTTACAAAAGGTCGTCCATAAATTATCAAATCAAGTCTTAGACTTGAGGAGATCAACTGAAGAAGTATATTCAAGCACGGAACTTACAAACGTCCTTTTAGGAAACCTTTTCCCTCAAACCGACCAAACGCAACCCCTGAAGGTCCGAATTTTGAAAACTTACAATACGCTATACAAACTATCCTTGAAGCACATGGTAACCTAGTCCCCCCTGAGAATTCTGAAGATGTGGTTGAAAAGGAAACAACTGAAGAAGAAGAACCATCTCCCAATATCTTTGGGCATTTTTCCGACAGTATTTTTCAAGCCAATTTTGAAACTATCCATCCTTACAATACCAGAAGAAAAACTCAGAGTAAACCCTCTTCCGAAATAGGTACTAATGTGCCTCAGAAACAATTTAAATAGACTGAAACAAAGCAGAATTTAGCAGCCTCAATTTTAGAATATGATTTGATCAAAGACCTAAAGAACTTAGAGATAATATTTATGTTTACGAACTTTTAAAATTTCCTTTTCTTCTGTAGAAAATGCTTTAGAAAATTGTAGAAACAACAAAAATAACAATCTGAACAATAAGAAAATTGCATAAATCAGTCATAAAATAGCTCAAAATGTCCCTACAAAAACAACACATGAACCCTCAGATAAAAGGGACCTCACTGAAAAAACTGTTTCAAATGTAGATAAAGTAATTTTAGGGACACCAACAAGAAATCAACAAAGTTCCATTGTTAATACTAGCAAGAATGTCCCCCCTTTTTTATCAACTTTTAAAATTTTCAATATAAATGTACATAATTGCATGGTAGATTCTGGTGCATCATCAAATGTGATGCCTTTGTCTATCTGCCAAAAAATCAATGCTAAAGTTCAACCTTCTAGTCTTAAAATCATTCAGCTCGATCAAACGAATGTTAAGGTAATTGGTGAATTAAAAAATGTACTTGTTAGGCTATCCTCTAATACTAAGGTTCAACAGATTATTGATATCATTGTTGTTGACATCCCTGAAGAGTATGGTTTATTTTTAAGCAGGGATTGGTTCGAACAGTTGCATGGATACTTCGCAACATAATGGTCTCATTTGTGGCTACTAGAGAATGGAAATACAAACAAAATTAGGATTAATCGTGAGCGCTACCTCAAGCACACCATGATTGATTTAAATGACGCTAATGAACCATTTATTGCTTCCACTAATTCACTCGAAATTCAGGGAATGAACACCTTTTCCGGTAACTTCATGGAAAAAACTTCCGTCATCACTGATCTGGAACAACAGTTGGAACTCATGACATGCACACAGTCAACAACTTTACCAAATGTGCCAAGCACGATCGATGAAGTTCACATATGGTCTCTCTACTTCGATGGATCCAAATCTAAATAAGGAGCTGGTGCAAGATGTGTACTCATCGACCCAATAGGTAATAAAATTTTGATCGCCGATCGATTAGAGTTCGAATGTACAAACAACACTGTCGAATATGAGGCACTTCTACAAGGACTCAACAAAGAGGTAGATATGAACATACATAACTTAATGGTTTTCGGTGATGCAAAAATTGTGGTCAGACATGTAAGAAATTCCATACCTTGCCTATCACCACACTTAGAAATCTATCAAGCTGAGGTATGGAATGTAATGCACAATTTTTCCGCATTTAACATCAAGTCCATTATGAGACTAAACAATTCTGAGGTTGATTTATTAGCTAACATCGCTTCCAAAATTTTTCCTGCAGAAGGTCTTTCTCCAAATGCATTTTCAATTGAGTTATTGCTCAGACCATCAGTCCTAGACAACGTCACTAACTGGAGAATGTTTGATGATTATCAACATATCATTAGTTTTTTTCATATGGAGGACACTTTCTGAGGTGCGGTTATAGATGAAGGCACCCATGATGAAAATCTCCACAATTTTACAGTAATATCGGACTCGAGGTCTCCCGAATCAACATAAGATCTGGTAAATTCTATCCCTAAATCCGTGGTAAGATTAGAAAAGTTTTATGATTTGCATGACAAATTCAGGAAATCAGTAAATTGTAAAACAAACAGTTCTTCCTTGACCCATGAAAAAGCAAATCTAGGGACTAAAGATAATCCACAATGTATTAATATGGAAACATGATGTTTCAAGCAAGAGAGGTCAGCCTTTATAAAACTATTTAAAGAATTCAAGGATGTCTTTGCTTGGACATACGATGATTTAAAAACTTTTGACCCTAACATTATACAACACATCATCCCTGTGAAACCCCAGACTCAACCTTTTCAGCAGAAGATGAGAAAGATGCACCCTAAGATTGAACCAATGGTCAAGAAAGAACTAAACAAACTATTGAATGTAAAGATAATATTCCCAGTAAGACACACACAATGGGTATCTAATCTTGTCCCTGTAAAGAAGAAAAGTGGCAAAATTCGACTCTGTGTCAATTTTTGAAGCTTAAACCGAGCGTCTAACAAAGATAATTATCATGTTCCTCCAATAGAACAAATTCTCTAGCACGTATCTGGTTCTGAAAGATTGTCACTGCTATATGGTTTTTTAGGGTACAACTAGGTCCTCATGTCTCCCCCATACCAGTTCAAAACCACTTTTCGTACCCCATGGGGTACTTACGCCTATAGAAAAATGCCTTTTGGGCTTATAAATGTCGGGGCCACTTTCCAGAGAGAAATGGATATTTCTTTTCATGGTCTCATCAATCAATTTGTAGTGGTCTATCTTGATGACGTTACTGTTTTCTACAAAAATAAGAAATATGATTTATCCCATCTTAGGTATGTCCTACAACGATGCCACAAGTATGGAATATCTCTAAATTCTAAGAAGTCTATCTTTGCAGTGGAACAAGGAAAACTTCTTGGATTCATAGTATCCAGTGATGGAATGATCATTGATCCCGAAAGAACTCAATCCATTACCAAAATTCCTCCCCACTCCTCCAAAAATTCTATGCAATCGTTTCTAGGTCGAATAAATTTTGTCAGAAGGTTTGTCCCACGTTTTTTGGAAATGGTAAGGCCATTGAAAAACTTAATAAAAAGGATGTTTAGTATCATTGGGGACTGCAGGAAAATCGATATTTTGACTCCATAAAAAAATCCATAGTGGAGGCTCCCTCCCTAATGAGCCCTGATTTTTCACAAGATTTCACTCTTTATACATTCACCTTTGATCGATCTTATGCCATTGTGTTGACCCAAAAGAATGTTGAAAACAATGAAATCTCCATTGCCTTTATGATCTCAACCTTAAAGAGAGCAGATCTTAATTACTCGGCTATATATCAAAAGGCTTATAATATTTTTAAAGAAGTAAAACATTTTCGATCATATCTACTGAAATCCAGAACTAAAGTCATTGTGCCTTACCCTGCTGTCAGAAATTTGTTAGTACAAAAGGAAATAGGTAAAAAACGGGCAAACTAGATGACATCGTTACAAGATTATGACCTCAAAAGTACCCCTGCACAAATTGTCAGAGGCCAAGGTCTATGTAAATTAGTGGTTGATTCATTTGAAGAGCAACATAGTCAAATTAATGTTTTAACTAAAAATCAACATAGTCAAAGTCAAATATGTTGTGCACAAGATGTTGCTAATTCTTGGTTTGATGACATTAAGTTTTATCTAACAAATAGGTCTGCTCGTCGCCATCTCAATCCAAAAACGAGAAGAGCATTAAGACTAAAATATTCATCTTTCCAGCTGGTAAATGACGTATTATTCCGTAAAAATTTTGATGACGTCCTTATTCATTGTCTGGAAAGAGATGAAGAAGATAAAGTGTTATCTGAACTGCATATAGGAGAATATGGTGGGCACTTCAGTGGAGACACTACTTGTCACAAAGTATTAAGAGAAGGGTACTATTGGCCCACGTTATTCAAAGATGCCCATACATTATGTTGTAAATGCATAATCCGCCAAAAGGCTTCTGGATGAGTACAAAAGGAAACATTTCTGCTGCAACCTATTTCGGTAGATTTTCCTTTTCAGTAGTGGGGTCTTGACATCATAGGGCCTATTAACCCCACTTCCTTGCAGTAGCATAAATACATCATTACAACGACGGACTATTTTACCAGATGGTCTGAGGCTACACCATTAAAAGTGGTAAACACCAGTCAGGTAATATATTTCCTTAATTCAAACATCATTACTCGATTTGGTATTCCTGAATGTTTGGTCTTCGATAATGATTCCTATTTTTCATCCCTCTATATGAGTGCTTTTGCTTTAGAAAAAGGGATAAAAATGAAATATTTTGCCAGCTATTACTTCCAAGGAAACGGATGAGCATAATCAACAAACAAAAACTTGATCAAAATCATCAAGAGGACAGTTTCTGAGAACCAAAAAAAATGTCACAACGTGCCTTTTAATGCAATCTAGGATGATAGGGTGACTCTGAAAATAGTTGTTGGTAATTCCCCCTTCTTTCTCGTCTACGGAAGAGAAGCAATTCTCCCTCCTCGTGTCCTGCTTCCCTAACTGCAATTATCACATAAAGTTCAGGAAGAGGATTTCCCTCCTCTTGAAATTCGCATTAACGCTTTGTTGAAAATAGAGGAAGTGAGAACACGAGCAAAAGAAAGATTGGATCAGCATCAACATATTGTTAAAAGCTGGTTCGATTCAAGTTCTACCTTGGATAGGAATTTCGAGGTGGGAGATTTGGTTCTCAAATGGGATAAACCTAATGAAGGAAAAGGGGAACATTCCAAGTTCCAGAATCTGTGGTTAGGACCTTTCTTAATCGTCGAAAAACTAGGTCCCAATAATTTATGCCTGCAGAATTTAGAGGGACAGCCAAACACCTTCCTGGTGAATGACGAAACTCTCAAGAGGTATTTTCATGACATGTCCCAGATGCATATTTTGTACATATTTTTTTGTTTTGATTTTTTTTTTTTTGTTTCTGCTTCATTTTATTTTTTTTCATTGCTTTCCGGTTAAAACATGCTTGTACGACAGTTTGGTTCAAGGAAGGAAACTAGAATGTCTCATCTTAAACAACAGTCGAGGACTGTCAGAGCATTAATTGTTGTAATTTCCTGAAACTCAAACTGGATAAAAAAGTTTTTTTGTTCACAATTGATTTCATGGTTTCACTTTATAATCAGACACGAACCTCGTTAAATCTTTTTATGCTATCACTGCTTTTAAAGAAAGCAACTCAAGTATGCCTTTCTGTCCTCGAAAAATTAGTTTCAACAAGAAACAAATTTCAGATCATAATGAAGGTGGTTAAGAAAAATTTAAAGGCTGGAAAATAACAAATGTGTCAAATACTGAAATTTTCAGCATCACCCCACTCTTCTGAATATCTATAAATTATATCATATTGTGAATAATTCTCCTGTGAGTTGTGGGAAGTGTTTCTGAACCCATCGGGATACTGACCAGGTCTGCTGGCAGTGGGTAAATGCATGCATGATTTCAGGAGAACTTCGCTGGGGTGTTGAACATAACTGCTGGCAACGAAGCAATGTCAGGTTCAAGAAAATTATTAGGTATAAAATTTCGATATTTGCCTCTCTTTCTGAACTGAAATTCTTGGACAAGGTAGAGGCGTCAGAGTGGGTTAATTGAAATCCCTTCCAAGGCTATGGATTCCTGCTGGCATCATTGTTATTATCAACAGTATCAGAGTCATTGACTTGAACATCGTTGCTCTCATTATTTTTAATTTTGTCACCAGATTTCATTTTTTAACAAGAATATATCTGAGGTTGGAATGTGTAAGAATCCTTGGAATGCTTGACGTCCTTCAACTTTATTTGATATGTAATATTTCTAAATGTTCCTAACATGAATTCGTTAGTGGCTCAGAAATAACTACTCCTCCCAGTAAATCGCCATTGTTGGCAGCTCCACAATATTTTTTAACCTTTTAAAATCAATTAAGAAAAATCCTTGTGGTTACCTTCGCTTTGTCGCAAGTATTGTTGTTTGAAGGTAAATTGTTGGCTATAAGAGGATTATGTCGATTTTTCTCTTTATTTTCATTTTCATGCTTCATTCATGACTGAGAGCATGAATGAAGTATTACAATCGTGATGAAAAATGTATCTAAGGTTTATGTCTGAAGGCGGGTTGATTTTCTTACAAGTCTTTTGATGAGTATTGATTGCTTTGAAGTCTACCATATATCAATAAAACTTTTGTTGCTCATTCAATTATGAGATATAACTTGAGTTTTTGTTAATACACCAAGATTTGATTGCAAATAGACTATGTGAACATTTCTTTATGATTTTTGGTAGACCTTTTCTTCTCATTATGCTTTGGTTTACAAAACATCTCCTCTCCTAACCTTAGAAAATCAACTCCACCCTTCGCACAATGATGAAATTTGAATGAATCCAGTCGTACTCTGTACTCTGTTGGAATTGGCAGTCAAAAATCGATAGATCCATCATTTCAAGTTAAGTCTTGGGCTTTGTTATGCACTCTTGGAAATTCATTAGCAAAAAGCCCGATTTTTGTATGAAACCCCTCATTCCTTCATTTAATCGCGTGAAGGTAATAGTGGGTTTTGCTCCTTTAGTTCTTTCCCTAGTGTGTTTTGTTTTTGAAACCCTTCATGCTTACAATGATCTCTATCTACCTTCGTGACTGTTGGTATGAATACATATGGCCCCCGTCATTCGAGTCGAACCAAATGGCTCACAAACCCTGCTTTTGTATGACGACGCAAGTGAAGACCTTAAGAGTCAAGGATGGCTTGAGTTTCTCAAGAAATTTCAAGGTCACAACTTGAAAACAACCCAGGAGTTCACCCTCTCTTTTGATGGCTTCCAAGCCAAAGTAGGTGATGTTCAAATTAAAATCACCGAGGAATTTTTGAGCCAGGCAACAGGTCTTCCATTTAACGGGAAAAAATGGTTTAATAATTCCAAATTGGAGGAGGTGCCCTGGAGTTTGTTCTTGACCTTTCGGAAAATCCAGTTTTGTGATAAAAGTATGCTTACATCTCTGTTAAAGACTAGGTGACACGGTTTATTGACAATCTTAATATAGCTCATTACATGTGAGGGTTGCTTCGGCCTCGTTTTTCTTTACCACATAATATTGTTAATGAATTTCATTGGTTTCAAGTTGAACATTCCATTTTACTTATTGAGAAGTTTATATAAAATCGCTAAGAGGTATAAAAGGAAGAGTTTGAATTCCAGTTTATTCCACCATGGGTTGATTAGGATGTTGTTAGTCCATCATTTCAAGTTACAGGGCGACGATTGGGATACTTTCCTATCTCACAATGGCTTTGTAACATCCAACCCTACAGAGGTTCTTGTGGTTGATAAGCCTATGCTGGAAAAACCCTCTATCCCTTCCAGTGATAGAACGGTTTTATTATCCAAAGAACCCTGTGATAGGGCCGCCCTCGATGAGCTTATGTTTGAGCAGCAGGATGTTGATCCTAAGATCATTGAATCTCCTGAGCATGAGAAGGATGTGTACCTTAATACCGTTGCAGAGAATGACAATAAACGCTCAGACAAACTGTCCAGGAAGAATCTAGACTTAGGGTTTGTTAACAAAAGAGATGGGAGATTTATCTCAAGGATTTTGAGGAATAAAATGAAAGCTCATGTGAGATCAATCAAAGAGATTGAGGTCCATGAGATCTCCAATTATGAGATCAAAAAGTTCTTGGAGGAGGGAGACCCAACTTACCATAAATCGAATACCAGTTAGGCTTACGATTTTGTAGGTAATCTTCCACCATGCCTAAAACATAACAAAGATTTCCCAGGGATCAAACTCAGCCAGAATCCCACAGTGGACAGTGGAAGCATTTTGACGCACAGTCATATGGCTCTTCAATCAACTGTTCCAGATCCATGGTGTGAGGTGTGTTTATTTTAGATAGACAAGTATTACATAGATGTCCCCTCCCTTCAAGTGAAGATCAAGACCCTCACAACTCAGATTGACTCATTAACAAGTGAAAACCACAGAATCAAGTTCAGTGTACAAAGGCAAGGGAAACACTTGAAAAGAATTGGAAATATAATAATAAAAAATGTTGAATGTGTCGAAGCTATGATTAACTCTGAAGTCTTATGATTCGAATTTAGCATTCAGTTGAAAGGTAAAGATTTTTTTTTATATTAGTTGTGTTTTTATTTATTTATTTCTATTAATATAGATTCAATTAGATTTTTGTTGTTTAAAATGAGACTAGCTACATAATCAACAGATTATGTAACCAGTCTGTTCTCATTCGAAATTTTGGAAAATATTGGTTAAATTAATATCTAAATTTCTTTATTTCATTTTTCATTTCAGGATATCGTGCAACTTGTGGTGATCTAATGAGATGGAGCATTTCTTGGGTTATTATCCATTTCTTTGTCTCATTTTGTAAACATAAACAAACCTTTTATAATCTTAAGACATAGAGTTTGATATTGAGTGGTTTTATTACCCTCTATTTTTGTAATTAGTAAATCATCCTGAGATTTGATTCTATCTTAGAAGATAGGATGCTTAGTTTACCTGAACTCTTTAAATACTTTAGATTTTTGTAATGAAGATATATTTGCTGGGAGAAAGAGATGGATGGGTGACTTCAGAACTTAATGAAATAGCATTTTACACATTTCATCTTTAGCCTTTTGTTTTTAATGTTATCATTTATGTTTTGTTATGTCCTGATACATGTATAGATCTGATATCTTTAGATTAAATGATCTGTGATGTGAAAGATATTATATTATAAATACCATCTGCAATTTTTTCCTCTAAATATAAATTCTATGATTATGTTTTCAGTTAAAACAACAGGGTTTATCTTTCAATTTTGATTAAAAAATGAAATGTACAGATTACTTTCAGATTTATCCTACAGTAATTATGTATGATCATGAAATCACAGATTTATGTTGGTGTCTCCGCTTCAGGCATTAACACCCACACTGCCAACACATCGTTCTGAATTTATTTATAACAGTCTTAAGGTTCTTTGTAGGTTTCCCTCTTAGACATGGTACTTGGATGTTCTCAAATCATGAAGATGCTCGGATACAAATCACTAATTCATTAACAGGTTAGCTCATTCACATTTTTCTATTATTTGTTTATTACTGAAATTCAAATGTGTGGCTTGGCTTTCAACTATCCACATGTTTTTGTTTCATAGTATTTTCTTTTTATTAGTTTAAGATTTATAAAGAAAAACCATTTTTTTTTATGTGCTTTCTTTATCTACTTCTTCAAAATAGTCATTTTTCACATTGAGTTTTGTAAGTTTAGATTAAAACTTGCAATGTGTATATCATGTACATAAAAAGGATAAGTATATCTGCTATTTAAATATACCTACAATAGTTACATCATACGTATGTACACACACACACACACACACATATATATATATATATATATAGTAATTAATAATTTATTATTTATTTCATTTCTTTTATTTGTTTCTTTAGGACTCTTAGATTGGCTAACGGAGCCATTAAACCTCTCAGAACGAGTTACACCAAACGGATTGGGTTATTTAGACAACCCCAGAATGGACTCGTTCTTCCAATTGAGGGACAATCATTTTTGCCCGTCAACAAGAGTCTCATTGTCATCAAATTCTTGTGAATGAGCATAGTCATCACATCTTTTCTGAGAGATAAAGATGACACCATTCTAGTAAGTCTTGTACTCTATATTTTTACAGTGTATGTACATTTCTTTCATTAATAGAAATCATGTATTGTTGTATTTCTCTGTTTATGGCAATTTTTATGTGTATTTCATTGTAATATCTCTTCTTTCATTTCATTCCGAAAATAGTCTGGATCAAAGAATATCCATGGGAATGATTTCTTCTTGACCAAATACTAATATAAAGGGTGTCTTCCCAGTCAACTTATTGCATATAGTTCTGTAATCCCAAATCACTGCAGGGATCCTTAAATCCGATTCATCTCGCCCTATGTTGTAGAACTTGGTTAGTGCATTCACCAATATCTTGTTGAAGGCCTCCACTCTTCCATTTGTTTGCGGGTGATATGGAGATATATTTCGATGTTGTATCTGGATTTATTTTGTTACTGATGGAATTTTCTTGCTCAAAAAGAAAGTTCCCTGGTGGATCATAAGTATTTTAGGACCCCCAAACCTTGTAACTATGTTCTCAAAAAAGAACCTGACAGTTGTCTCTGTACTGCTGTTACACATCAAAATTAATCACTTCAATGATGACCTATTGTCATCGTTACAAGTTTCACAATTGTCGCATCTTGACTGCAAGTGTTGCAAGTGTCACAAACATCATACTATCATATTGCCTATGTCATGTCTCTAACGACATCACAAGGACACTTAAGACACCTTCAAAGACTGGTTTAAGAAGGATAAATCAGATGACAAAGAGTACAAATATTTTACCATGGAAAAGACCAGTTAAAAATTATTTTTGAAGGGTAACGCTCCCCTACCCACTATCAGGGAGTGTCAATGCTCCCTACCCCTCTTTGGGGGAGCATTGCAACAATCAGGACACCATTCCAGGGGAGCGTTGGGATTTTTTGAAGGAATTTTGGGCAAGGCTTCCATTCCCACTGTCAAGGAGTGCTAGCACTTTGTACTCACCTTTAGGGGAGTGTTGCAATACTCTATGTACCCTTTTGGGGGAGCGCTGGCATGTTTAAGAAAATTTTGGGTTGTTGAGGAAAATTAGGGAAAATTCCCCTTCATCTTGGAAATCAGTTGGATTCGAATATGAGGTCAAGGATGGATCTTAGGGAGGATACAAAACTGAAGGAGAAAGATCCTCAACCTATCCCAAGAATATATAAGGTCATTGGGTCTCTGCAAGCTTATGTAAGGAGGCCTTCTCATGGTAAAGGCATATGGATAAATTGAGAAGTACCTAACTTATGATCTCATAAGGAAGGAGATACATTGAAAGTATCAAACTTATGATCTCATAAGGGAGATTTATCAGTGAAGTTATAGTCTTTTTGATCATGGAAATTTTGAGCAAGGGTCTAGACAAAGAGATCTTGGTGAAGTTGTTGCATCTACATCATGGTTGTAAGTACTTTTCTTTGTTTTCATTAATATATATATATATGTGATTGGCTTGTTTCTTTCAAGGTTGTGTTTATTCTACATGAACTTGTCTCTATTAGATAGATCTTGTTTCAAGCTAATCTTAGTATAATAGGAAGCTTGTTCTATCTTTGTTTGATTTACATGACTTATCGAGGAGCTTGGGGATCAAAGCTCAACTTGGACTGTGAGAGGATGAACATCATTAAAAAGGTACACCTTCCTTCCTCTTATATATACATTAGTTTAGCTAGATTTAAAAGGATGTCAATGACCAATGTTAGCACCCTTTCTGTCTTGGTCTTAGGAGTCTAGAGCCTAAGAGAGAATCCACTTGTCCACATGGGGATTTCTCTGTAACAGAAATTGGGGACTCCACAGGGGATCGAATATTTCAGTTTTGGTTTCCTTCGTTCGGATTGTTTTTGGCATTTTCTCACCTTTAGACTTATGCATGCTATGTCTCTGATCCTTAGATGTGTTGTTGGCTCTTGGATTCATATTACAAATTGCATTTCTTCATTTTTCCTGAGTTTTTTTTTTGTTTATGGGAATTTTTTTTGAGTTATGAGAGCCCAACGCTCCCCTGCTTCTACCACCAGGGCACTGGAACTCCCTTCTAGGATCCCATAGAGCATTGCAACCCTCTTGTACCCTTGACACGAGAGCACCACCCTTTTTTTGCAAAAATCTTCTTGGGAGTTGATTTCTCAGTCTTCTTTTTGTTGATTCATCTGCTTAGGGTTAATCCTATCTCAGTGTGTCCTTGTTTAGACTCCAACCATTTGATTTATAAGGATTGATGATGTTTTGTTTGGTTTTTTGACATCTATTTTCCTTGCTTTGAGTCACTCTTATTCATTGATATTTGGAGTTGATCTACTGCTTTCTCATTCATCTGATTGTATGAAATTTGTTGTAAAGGAATTCAAGGATCTATACTCTGTTACATCTG
Organism: Picea glauca; assembly: GCA_000966675.3. Taxonomy (NCBI): domain Eukaryota; kingdom Viridiplantae; phylum Streptophyta; class Pinopsida; order Pinales; family Pinaceae; genus Picea; species Picea glauca. The sequence continues at coordinate 1,395,767 of JZKD02S1832553.1, forward strand.
ATATTTGAGGTCATTTTCCCAAGAATTTCCTAGTTTTTCATCATCCATTATCCTTCTCCTACCTTCACTAGCAATTTCACTATTTTTCATGCATTATGGGTGAGTTTTTGCAATTTTTTTCTCTTTTTCTAAGTTTCTAGGAGGACTAGCACCCCTGCCTAGGCCATACCGGAGTGACAACACTCCTCTAAAGTGTTTTAGGGAGTGTTGAAACACTCTGTAATCTTGTTTTAGGGAGCGGTGAATTCCAATTGCTACATTTTGTCCTGGGAAGCCATTCTCACACAAGGGTCAAACTTGAGGTCGCATTAAGACCGACAGAGTTACTCACCCTTATTTTTTGGTATTGGTATAGATATTGCATGTATTATGGGGGTCACTTGCAGGTATACCCACAATGATGAGTGGAAGCCTTTCAATTTGATTTCGGTCTAGATACCATGCCCTTGCACTTGGATCAGACTGTCGACTATTTCCCCAGGCATCACTGTTGTAGTTGGTAACCTTAGTGGCCTATCTCTTTAGGGTCTTTACACAAGGTGACTATGAAGGGGAAAGTCTTCACAGCACTTAGAATCGACGTTGGCCAAAATTACTCGGGCTCCTTGGAGGGTATACCCACGTTTATGTGTGGGAGCTTGCACCAAGGCATAAGTTTGTTAAGCAGGTTGTCAACGTAACTTTTCCACCCGCTCTATCTTAGCCCCTTCTTACTTTGTTCTTATGATGTTGTATTTTATCACCAACTAGTGTGCTCATTGTGAGAAGGTTTTGTTTGCTTGTTTTCTTACTAGATTTTTAGCGTGTGTTGTTTGTTCTCCCTAGCAAAATCTAGGTTGGATCTTTATTTTTTATGGTGTCAGTTCTTGGAATGACCAATGAAGAAATCCCTTTTCTAGGGGAAACCTTTGTTTTTCCTTATTAAGGAAACTTTGGTCCTCCTTACATTGCTAGTTTGAGCCTTCCAGGTCTCACAATTGGGTTACCGGTATGGTTTTTTCTCGCTACGGTGATCTCGAATGCAAGTGATTCAGAGGTAATAAAACCACCCACACATCAAACTCATGTCGACTTTTCTCCTTCTTCGCCCGTCAGGTCTCCTTCAATTTCCCCTTCTTCTCCTAGTGAAAGCTCTAAAGCGAGTAGCTAGGTTGATAAGAAGAAGAAGAATAAGAACCTGAAAAGGACCAAGCCTCCAACCATATCAGATGTTGGATCCAAGCAACCAACTACTATCAATCGTACTAGGAGTGATGATGAGGTCGACAAGATTAAAACGAAGAATCTAAAACCCAAATTTCCTTGCAGTCTTTGTAAGGGTGACCACTTTTTGAGGGATTTCCCTGGTCTTCCCAAGGTCTTAGAAATGTGGTCCTCCACATCATCGGCCCCTGCTAGACATGCTGGTGACACCCCATCAACTAGTGATGTTAAGGTTAGTAAGAAGAATACAACTGCCAAATTTCCTTGTATGTTATTCGAAGGTAATCATTATTCTCAACTTTGTCCTCATATGGATGAGGATTATTCTCTTTTGGAAAAACTTCAACTCCCAACTGGTTATCGTAAGATTTCCCCCAACCCATCATTATTTGATGGAATGGTCAACCCGGTTCCATCCCTGGTCAGTCCAGTTGATCGGGTGGTCAATCTAGTTTCATCCTCAGTTGAACCACTAACCAAAGTAGTTGATATAGTTCTATCATCGATCAGCCCCACTTTTCATATGAAAAGTGAAACCCAAGTGACTGATCCAATCCCATCATTGGTCAGTCTCACCCTTCATCTGAAGAGTGCCAACGTGGTCAATCGCACTCCTAATATGAAAAGTGCCAAACTGGTTGCTCCGATCCCTTGATCGGCCAGTCTGGTTGATCATGTCATCAATATGGTCATGTCCTTAGTTGAACCAGTTGACAAAGTGGTTGATCCGATCCCATCTTCGGTCGATTCCTCTTGCCCATTAGAGAGTGCAACCCAAGTGGTCGATCCTTTTCCAGCTGTCGACCCCATTCTCCCCTTTGAGAATGAAACCCAAGTGGTCGATTTGATGTCATTATCAATCGATCTTACTCTCCCGCTAGAGAGAAAACCCAATTCTGCCCACATTTTTCTCATTGATACAGAATCTACTGTGCTGGGGGAAATTTTTCTTTTTTATTGGGGTGTGCTAACTGGACCTCGTCTTCCCTCTCACATTCTTTTCAAGATTACAGTACAGTTTTGTGGTCGGGCCATTCCTCAGACACTGATAGATGAAGGTTCTTCCGTTAGCATTTTGTCCTCTATTGCTTGGAAATATTTGGGTTATCCTCAGCTTGTGTCAGTTACACAGACTCTGTTTTATTTTAACAGAATAATCAATCACCCTTTAGGGATCCTTCCCCAGTTTCCCATAACTTTGGTGGGGGGGTAAAATGTCTTTATTGACGTTATGGTAGTCCAGGACCCCTTGTATTTCGATTTAATCCTTGGGAGAGATTATGTTTATTCCATGAAAACTATTGTGTCCACTTTTTTTCGTGTGATATGTCTCCCACACGATGGAATAATGGTGACTATTGATCAACTTTCATGCGTTGGTCCTGACTTGATTACCAAACCAATGACCTCCCTAAACGGTTCTTATATGCAGTCGGTATCACCCATGCCACAGGTCAATTATGTGGCGTTATCTCCCATGCCTTCAGCTACCGATGAAGATGACTTAGATCGAGTAGTTGATATGGTGATCTCTTAGGTAGGGATATTGGAGCCTGATCTCCTTACCCCTGTTGTGGCCCTCGACTTGTGTTCCTTCCAGAGCATTGTTCTTCCATCTAGTGAATATCTCTTGGAAGCCATGACCGGGTTTTGTCCCTTGACATGGTGTCCTTCCATATCATTATCCTCTTGGAAGACATGATAAAGAAGAGTCTATGATCATAGTTTTCCTCTTTGTGGAAAGCTCGTTAAAAAATGAAACAGAGGTCTTGAGCATAGTTTTTTTTCTCTGTAGCAAGCTCGTTAAAAAATGAAACAAAAATCTAGGGATTGAACCCATAGCCTTGAGCATAGTTCTTTTTCTATGTCAAGCTCATTAAAAAATGAAACAATCACCTCTCCTGCTAGGTCGAGTCTTTCGCCAAATCTCATAGATTTCGAGTCGAGTCTTTCATTAGGTCTCGTATTTGAACCTTCATTTCATCCACCCTTATCCTTTTTCTCCATCTAGTACATAAATTTGTGACAACCTCAAAGTCGGTGAATGATTTGAATCTTGGGGGGCATGTCTCCAGCCTTTGATGATCATTCTGGAGTTATGCCACTAGCCTTTCAAGCTAGGGGCAGAATACCAACCATCCATGGGTATCCCAACCTTTGGAAATTACGTTGGGAATTTACAAGAATAGTTTAATTTTGTTTCAAGCTTGTTTCAAAATGAAACCAATACTGAGATTAGTATTTGTTCTTTCTCATGCTCTTAAATACATGAGAATGTAACTGAGTATACTTTTATCACTTTTTCAGACTCGTAAAGGTTAAACGAAAAAGGAACCCCCTGGAGTCGTCTTTAAGCTCTTTTCAGACTCTCTAAACATGAGAATATTGCTGAGTGATCTTGCTTCCTTTCCCACTCATTAAAAGTTTTGAAAGGGCATCTTTCGAGTGATTATTTATCTCTTTTTCGGCCTCGCAAGACTAACATTACGAAAAAGGACAACACTGGAGTCATCTTTAAGTTATTTTCAGACTCTCTAAACATGAAAAATCACCGACTTTACCTTCTATGGACTCGTTAAACAATCATACATTGTGTTGAAACAGATCTTAAAATCTTTTATCCTTAAGGCCTAGATTTTTATTTTTTGAGTCTTTAAGTTTTCAGCTTTCCTAAAACAAGAATTTCGTCAATTCTAAATTCGCGATACCTTTTTATTTATTATTTTTGAATAAAGAATGGATAAAAGTTTACAAAAATATAAATTTTCCAACACTCTTCGAAAAATTATTTAAAAGGAGTATAATTTTAAATTCGCAAGTTTTTCATTCAAATGTTAAAGAAATCGGGATTCGGGGTTTTCCGTAGACAAATTTTTGACGCAAAGTGAATTGCGAAACCCCGATCCCCGATCTCCCGATACTTTAAGACTTAATCAAAACACAAATTACTTAATTCTCTTTTAAGAGGGTTTAAAGATTAAGTTAATCACGTCGCGATATCGGGATTCACGGTTCAATAAGATCATATAGCTTGTCATCGTATTTCCTGAATTCCCAATTTATGAAACCCCGATCCACAGTTTACGTTAAATTAACTAATCATGTTTATCCTTAATCATGATTAAAAGAAACGCGGCATTGCAATTTCGCGATTTTGGGATTCACGATTCCATGTGAGCACGTCTCATGTCATCAGGTTTCCCGAAATCTCCATTTCCGGAATTCTAATTAACGAAATCCCAAGAAGGTCTAATCTCGATTAATGAACATACTAAAAATGTTTAAATTTTAATTAATACATTGCAATTTCGGTGATCAGGTTTCTTCGATGACATATTTTTTCGACATCAAGACTGTCGAAACCCCGAAAAAACATGTTTTCAAATTTAACTCAAAATTAACACTAATAAATCCACTTTCTAAATAGTTTTAAAGTTAATCTTTATTTAAGTGTTCATTAATGCATCGTGGTCCGATTAAGCAAGTTTCTCTTTTTATTTTGAAAAGGCCGAGAAAACCTAAGTATGGGCATTAAATGCATATCTCCGAAAATATTTTTTTCATTAAGAGCTTTAATTTCGTAACAGATGTAACAATCTCAATATTTTTATGATATATTCGAAGTAAACGTTTGAAACGCCTATTTTTTCATTCTAAAGCTTAGCTTATTCAACCATTTTTTGTGACAGGTTCTTAAGTCAAACGCAGAGCTATGGCACCTAAAAAAGCACAGAAGAAAAACGAAGAACCACGGGAAGGTGACATTATCTCTGATACAACTCCACACGCCATACATTCCATCAAATCATGGACAGGAATTTTCGACTTGCTGGAGGACGAGCTAAAGTATGCTGACCCTGATTCTGAAAATCATTTATGGGGCGTTGCTGAGTCTGAACTTCATAAGGTTGTTGCGCATCCGAGGCTGGTGGCATATACTGAGATGATCGATTGGGCTTTGGATAAAGTAGATATCCCAACAAGGAGTATCCAGAATGAGCAAGGAGCTATTGTCGGCTCATTTCGGCCTGAGCACATTCAAGTAATGTATAAACTATCTCTGAATTATAAACACACCTTTAATGCTGAATTTTTAGCTGAATTTCAAAGAAAAGAATGTATTGAGGCAGACCAGACATACCCCGACATGATTAAAGGATGGGCAAGGTCTGAAGCAAAATTTAGGGCTGATTCTCATGGGATTTATGCCACAACGTCCTTAAACGAATATATGGTTTATGTAGCCATGATGTTATGCAGACTTTTCGAAAGAAAAGATCCCTGTCACTTTCATGCAGACTGGGTACCCTTCTTAGAAGAAGTTGGAAATGGAAATGGTTTCAACTGGCATAAAATTTTATCAGATAACCTGACACAAGAAATTTTAAAGTATAAAGAAGCCAAGTCAAAAGGACAACCACTGTCTTTTTATATGTCTGCATATATTATGGATGCTATCTGTTTTATAACCCCATTTCCATTAATGAATTGGAGTTGGAGTGTTTCCTTCCCAGAGCCTGTTCATAAATACCACTCAACCCTATGGGAATAAAATGCTAAAGAAGCATTTTACGATGTTTGTCATTTTGTAATTATTCCTATGCACAAATTATTTTTTGGATGCGAACCCCATCACATTTCTAATGCAGTCATAGAAAGTCTTAAATCTGTTGCCAATTGGTTTATTGAGGAAATGTGTTCCTATGTTAGGGTCTATGGCTGTTCCATTCCTCCTCATGCACTCCCGAAATTCTTACCAGACAGATTGATATGCAGAGAAGTAGTTTATCAGTTAGCCAAGGGTGGTATTGGGTTAGAATTAAAAGCCCTTCAGAAAAAAGCATGGCCATCTTTCCCTGTTCATGCCGGGAAATTTACTTTATCAAATTTAGGACATTCTAAGGCGGAGGGAGAGTCATTGGAGGAAGTGAAGTTAGTAAACATAGAGCACAGAAAACATGACCCTTACCAAATAATTAGTCGGCATTACATACATTGTAATTTAAAAGCATATGAACATGAAATTTATGTTTATGATGATATTTTCAAAGATGTTAAGTCTTATGAGGAAGTACAGAACAGAGTACAGGCCTTGCCACCTGACTCACAAGCTCGGTTTGCATCTTTTCAAAGCCATAGGCGAAGCTGTCTGCCAAAGATTTTACAGGGTGAAATTTCGACCTCATTGCCAGAACAGGAAGAAACCCCTACAGGGTATGAAACTAATACTCAGGGTAAATCCAATGACAAAGATAAGTTGAAGGATGCTAAAATACCTCCTCAAAACACAGAAGGTTCTCATATAAAAGAACCAGGGACAGAGAGAGGAAAAGGACTGGAAACAAGTCCAATAATTCTTGATGATGTTCCAAAAAAGATTGGAGGAACTGCTTCAAAAGAACTTGGTAGTTCTATCACCTCCTTAACTCCATTACAGTCTACTTTCGGAACCCCTCATGAAGGAGTTTTGTATGTCAGTGACCTAGAGCCGATTTCAAGAGATGAAATCCCCTCGTCGGATTATTTTTTCAGCAAAAAGTGAAGAGTAGTCCTGAAACAAGAGATTCATCCAAGAGGAGAAGGAACGATTAAAAGGCATAGAGTTATCATAGATGGAAAGAAACTCAAGGAAGGAGAGTTCTCTATAGAATTAGAAGGAACAATGGGTGCTATAGCATCAACTAACATGTATTCTGTAGGTAATTTAACAACTATGGTAGAACAAAAGGATCAAACACTAATCCAATTGCAAGACAAGATAAAAGAAAATGAAAGAAATATTTCCTGGGGAATACAGAAAGGTCTATAACAAGCTAGAATCAAGGATATGCAAGAGATCCAAAAATTGAATAAAGACTTGGATGAAGCTAAACACTTAATACAGGTCACCCAGGAACAGGTTCAAAATCTGGGAGAAGAAAACAAAAAGTTACAAGATAATATTATTTCCATTACTAACCAGGTAGTTGAACTTGAAAATTTCAAGACACAGACATCGGAGATATATGAAAGAATAGAAGGGGAACAACATAAAGTATTCTTGAATATGGAAGTAATCCAAAATTATTTTCAGGAATCAAATAAGTCATTGGAAAATGTGTTCCAGAAAGAAAGAGAGGCAAAAGCAGCTAGGACAACCTTTCAGAAAGTAGTGGCTTCCTCATCAAAGGAAGAAATTGGAAAGACACAAAAATTATCAATTTCTAAAAAGGTTAAAGGAGATATAATGATTAAAGTGTGGGAATCAAAATTGGATAAATATAAACGAATCACAAGGGAAGTTAATGAATATTCCCAAGGAATCTTCAATCTCTTGGAAAGAGATTCAGTGAATATCGGAATAGATGGTTGTTCTGTATTGTTGGGCGAAGTCAATATAGCCAAGCATCAGATGAAGTTTAGAGAAGAGCTCGAGGAAAGGAAAGCAGAGATTTCAAACATCAAATTGATCAACATCACGGAGATCAACAAGTGGATGGTGACTTCAAGTTTAAAGTTGAAAAATGTCAATTTCACAGAAAGAATGATAGAAGTCGGTTGCCCGAATTATAGAGGAGATTTTTCTCATTTGAAGAAAATGAGATACCCGAAGCTCCAAGGATCTTAGTAATTTTTTTGGCAAAATGTGTTGAGTGTGTTGATGCAGAAAAAGAAAGTTCGTCAACGCAAGCTTGACACTTTTCTTTAAAAAAAAAATATATTTTTAGAAAATGTAAATGGTTGACATTATTTTTATGTAACCGTAATATTAGGAAGTTGTTTAATGACCAACGAGAAACTTTGATGAAAATGTATAAATATAGTTTCTAGAGGCTGAGAAAGGGCTTCAGAAATTTTGGAGATAACCATTTTGGTAATATCAGTTTTGAAATACATCAGAATATAAATCGCAAACGAGATTCTGGATCCTGCAACTTTGTAACTATGTGTCTTCCCCTGTTTATCATATTCTATTGAATTTTTCCTTTTAATGTTATATATAACAAGTAAATCAATTTGAAGTTATACACATTGTTGTTTTATATTTCAGTTTGGTTTGGATGTTAAATGATTTACAGTTTTTCCTCTGAAATCACTTTTAGTAATTTCAAGACCTGTGAAGCTTTTATTCCTTAATACTTAACCCTTGTTAGAAACCTCGTCTTTTCTTTTATTATTGTCTATGGAAATATAAGATTCTTTCTTGATTAAAGCCTTGTATTTCTCTGTAGTGTTTATTTGTTGTTTACAATTCTCGAAATTGTTACAAAACTAGGAAACAGCCTTGAATGTGTTTACAATACTGTTTTAGATCTTACAATTGTTTTCCTTGATCTTATCTCTGGAAATATGAAGTAACCAATTGATTAAAACCCTTTTATAAATAAATAAAGATCTATCCTTCATGAATGTTCCAAGTGTTAGACAACCCAACATTGAACCCGGACTCCAAGATCAAACTAGCATTGCTTTAAACCTATTTAACACCATTTTACAGACAACAACCAACCGGGTAGAACTAGAATGATCATGGGTTGCTATTGAACATTACATTAGCATCCAAGAACAACAAGAAGCAAGAAAAAGACAGTTGAGAAACTGATTTTTCCTTTACCTTCTTTTAAATTATTATTTCTAAATCATTCCTTTTAAATCATTTACGGATGCCTTGACGGTATGTTTTATAGCCTTAAAACATAAACTCAGGACCAACATCTTTTTGGCGTCGTTTTCAGGGAAATAAATCATTTCTTCATTCCAACTGGGGACCTCATCTCCCTGCGGGACAAGGAGAACATGTAGACTCAGTGCCTTTATTGGGTAAATGGTGTCAAGGGTTTATCTCTGATAAACTGTTCAAGGAGAGGGAATTTTTTTTTATATAAAACCTGTGAAAACCTTTTCAAAACTTTTAGTAGCTTTAAACTCAGTTGTAATCTTATTCATAATATTCTCTTTTCCATTGTAAATTTAAGTTAGTATTAAGATGATTAGAACTACCTTAAGAAACTCAACAAATTTGTAAATTTTAGCTTGCATCAATCGAAATAAAATTTATATTTTTTTATTGGGGAGCTCTATTTAGACTTAAGATGAATATCCGGTTTCGAAAAACTAATAACTAGGATAGAGTGATAGATAAGTATGACAACCTTACAGACACCTTAGATATTGCTTCACTGCCAGCGGGCCTGATTAGTACCTCGGTGAAGTTACCAGTCCCTTTTTACTGAATTTCCTTTCACCGCTTCAAGTGCTAATTTTATGCTCAGATATTGCTTCACTGCCAGTAGCCTTGTTCAGTACCCCAGTGAAGTTATGTGTTTATTTTATATTTAGATGAGGGCAATCATTTAAATGAATTTCCTTTCATCGTCTGTGGGACTAGATGGGGGCAATCAAATATGAATTTCCTTTCACCATATGTCTAATAGTTAGCTTGTGCATACGAAGCGGGGGCAATCAATGATACTTAATATATTAGGGGTGGTTATCTGTGTAAAAAATTATAATAAAGGTTTGTCAACTTGTTTTGATTATTCTAGACCAATTTTTCTCAACTTTCAAAACCCCTCAGTCTGTAGAGATAAAGGGAAAAATCATTTTCAGGGATTTCCTTTTGAGCAAGCTGAAAACCTCAGACAAACTGTTAAGAAACTCAAGACAGTCAAAATCAACTCAAACATAACCAGTTTTAGTCAGAGAATAAGAACTATGAAAACTGACCTTACTGAATTTAATCATTTGTTGATTTTCAAGGTTAATACATAATCTCTCTTACTCTGATAAGAAAGTCCGAAATCATGAAAGATGATATCAATGGTATTAAAGGAGATGGTCAACAATCTCTAAGATGGAAACCTAAGTTATGATTTCAAAAACAACTTTTTGGACTTTTCTTCTTATTTA
>JZKD02S1832553.1:1405918-1428068 GCA_000966675.3 Picea glauca
ATATATATATATTTATTTTTTTTGGTATAAAAACTTAACTAATTTTTTTTAACAAAATGAGAAGGAGTTTTCAAAACATGAAAAACAAGCGGTATATACAATGAGATTTTTTTTTTTGAATTAATTGTTCCATATATAATTCTTTAAAAAACGCCCATTAATAGGGGCGTTCAAGATCTTACCATCCAAATTTTCGAGCAGAAAAGAATTTTTTCCTTCAGAAGATGCTACCTTAAATGGTCCATACCAAATATGATCGAATTTACCATTTTTTCTTGAATCTTCTTTTCGAGCATCCCACCTTAAAACCAGATCCACTGGGAGAAAGTTCTTATCCTTGGCTTTATGATCAAATAATGTCTTCATGTCATCCTGATACTTCTGCATCTTTTCATCCACTACATCCCTGTGCTGCTGAACTTCAATCAACTGGTTTATCCTTCTTGTGAGAGGATTTGGTTCTTCCTTCTCGTCCTTCCATAATTTCATCACAGGAAGTGCTAGGTTTATGGGCAACACTACGTTAGTTCCATATACCATTTGAAAGGGAGAATTACCGATAGACTTCTTTGTGCCTATCTGATTTTTCCACAGAGCATATTTTAAGTGTAAATGCCAAGATTTTTTATTTTCATTTAAGACTTTCTTGATTATACTGATGAAGCTCTTATTAGAAGATTATGCCAGACCATTTCCATGTGGGTAGTATGTTGTAGAATGTCCCAACACAATATTATATTTCTGGCAAAACCTGACAATTTCCATAGACTTAAAATCCTGCGCATTGTCTGTGACTATCTTTCTAGGACAACCGAACCTAGACAAGATATTTTATTCTAAGAAGTCTATAACTACTGAATCAGTGGCTTTCCTTGTTGGGATGGCTTCCACCCATTTGGTGAAATAGTCTGTAGTGGTTAGAATCCATCTATGTTGGGCACTTGAATGAGGATTTATCTCACCTATGAAATCAAGTCCTCATTGCTAAAAAGAGGCTTCTGTCTTGACTGGGACTAATGGCATCGCTGGTAACTTATGTTTTCCTGCAAAGAATTGGCAAGGGCTGCAAGCTCTTACCTTAGCATTAACATCTGGGAAAAGTTTAGGCCAGTAATAACCAACCCTCAAGATTTTATATGTCTTAGCTCTCCAAGCATGGTGTCCTCCATAGACTCCTTCATGAAATTGACTTATAACTTCCTCTGTTTTTGATTCAATCAGACAGACTAAAAGGAAACCAAGCGGGTCTTTCCAATATAATAGTTTTTCGGAAATATAGTATTTAACTGCATGCAGCTTTAGCGTTCTATCTTTGGATGGAGACAAGTCGGTTGGACATTTCAAATTTAATAAGTATGTTACTATGTTCTTGTACCAATTCGACGACGCGAATTTCTCCTCGATGTTGTTTTCGACTATTTGGTCATCAAGTTCATTCACGTCTATCCATCCTTCTTCCTCCTGAGCACTGTTTATCCCAAGAGCCCTGAAATTGGATTCAGCTAAAAGTTTAGCTAAACCCTGTCCTTTTACCAATTTGGTCGGTTTAACCTCCAAGTCGAACTCTTGAATTTTTGCAAGCCATCTTCCTCTTTTACCATCACTATCTGCTTGAACCAAGATATCTTTTACTGCACTAGTGGGTACAAATGCAATCACTTTAGAATGTAACACATAAGTTCTGAAAGCTTTCAATGCTTTTACCATAGCATAAGCTTTCTTTTCCATTATATTGTATTTAATTTCAGCATCTCGAAGGCTTTTGCTAAAGAATACTATCGGTTGTTCGAAACCTTCTTCATTCTTCTGAAGGAGTACAACAATAAGCGTGTGTTCAGAAGAAAATGAAAAAATAATAAAATCTTTGAGGTAATCGGGACTCGCTAGTACTGGTGCCTCACTTATAACTTTCTTAATATGGGAAAAGGATGCCTTAGCTTCAGCTGTCCATTTTACTTCACTGTTTTTTCTGAGCATATCTGTAATCAATTTAACAATTTCAGCGAAGTTAGGAATAAATCTTCTTAAGAAATTTATTTTCCTAAAAATGATTGAATTTCTTTAACATTCCTAGGAATAACTATTGTATCTATAGCCTCTACTCTTTTAGGATCAATCCTGATTCCATCTCGGGATACGATATGATCCAACAACTTGCCTTCCTGAATAGAGAAATGAGACTTTTTAGGATTTAAGGATAGACCAAACCTGCGACATTTTTCAAATGTTTGTTTGAGATGAATCATATGGTCTTCATCCAATTTTGAAAAAATAGTAAGATCATCCAAATAGATGAATACAAACTTATCCCATTCGCTGACGAAAGCAATATCCATTGCACATTGAAAAGTAGCTCCTTCATTCATTAGTCCAAACGACATTTTATCATACATAAACGTGCCCCAAGGGGTAGTAAATGCGGTTTTTTCTTTGTCAAGGTCACTGACAACAATCTAATTATAACCTGAAAATCCATCAATCATTGACATTCTATTATCCCCTACTACTTTTTCAAGAACATGGTCCACTTTAGGTAGAGGATAATTATCTTTAAGAGAAGATTTATTAAGATTCCTGAAATCAACACATAATCTGATTTCCCCATTTTTCTTTCTAACTGGGACCAGATTAGCTACCCAGTCAAAATATCATAGGGGAACAATTATCTTAGCGTCCAGAAGTTTTTTAACTTCTCGTTCGATGACAGGTAATAAAATAGGGTTAAATTGTCGGATTTTTTGTTTGAAAGGTTTGACACCTAGTTTGAGAGGTATTTTATGTTCTATCACAGAAGTGTCATATGTTCTGAGTTCTTCATACGCCCATACGAAAACATCTTTATATTTTCTTAACAACTCTGTGTATTTATTCTTGTTTTCTGCTAATAAATATTTGGAAAGTTTAACCATTCGAGGGTTATCTTCAGTTCCTATATTACAATCTTCAACTTCCTCTGGTTGGGGTTGTAGAGTAGTTTTAGAAGGAATATCATCTTTATTAAACAACCTTTCCAAATGGATTAGACCCTTGGGGATTTGGTTTTTCTTGAGAACAAGCATTCGGTGGTTTGCAATTTTATCATGAAATTATTTAGAATCCTCACCTTCTTGCATGATCCAAATAGGATCATTTTGATTTTCCTGATTGGTATGTGTTTCTGCAAATTCATCTAAAGATTCTAGAAATTTTCGAAGGTGCTCATCGTCTTCAAAAAACTACCAATGTTGTATATTATTTGGTATTGAAGGGCGATGTCTCATTTGTATATGATATTTTAAATTAAAATAAGTCGGGGGTGTAAAAGTTGATGCAGCCTTGGCGAAAGCATCAGCCTGTTGATTCTCGGATCTTGGGACAAAATGAAAATTCACAGATGTGAAGAAGTTTTCGATTAAATCCCAGACAAAATTCCTATAGGATCGTAAGCTAGGATGCTTATCCTGATATTACCGATTCACTTGTTTTATAATTAACTATGCATCACCAAATACTTCGAGTTTCTTAATTTTCATCCTTCTGGCAGCTTCTAATCCTAGCACTAGAGCTTCATATTCACATACATTATTTGTACAATCTATATTCCACTGGAGCCTATATGAAAAAGGAATAACAAATTGATCATCGGGAGCGATAAGAATCCCTCCTGCCCCAGCTCCAAGATAGGAGGAAGCACCATCAAAATACATTTTCCATACACTAGTATTATATACATTTTTCTCTATTTTTTTTTTTTCAATTTTTTCTTCTGTACATTTATCATCTACATATACTTCAAAATCATCATCTAAAGATAATATACAATTTCCTAAATCTTGGTCGGCAATATACATTGGATGATTGTTAGGGTTTTTTGGGTCACCTGTAGTAAATGCTAATCTAGTCTCTCTGTAAAGACGAGTGAATTGGCCTCCGAAAACTGGAATTGTAGCATAAGTCATATCTAGCTGAAGGGATCCTCCCAGCTTAGCACCCCATGATCTAGATAATAACATACCATACTTTGGGGGAATGTTAGCAACTACTACATCCATAAGAATACTTTTAGAAGGTATATGAGCCAAACCTACTACCAGGTCTTTAATCATACCTATACTTTCCTCGAATCGAAAGAATATAAATCACCATAGGGTCTTGTGATATCGGGACCAAGCTTTTCCATTATTGCTTTTGGCATAACATTGTGGGAAGCACCAGAATCCAACATACAGCTATGGAGAAGGTGGTCAAACAGGGTTAATGTAATATAAAAAGGAGCCACTGTGTCTCTTGCATCTTCGATGTGTGGACCGAAGACTAAGATAGGTTTGTCATCCTCTAAGTTGATGGCATCGACCTGGCTTTCATCTTTGGAAAAATTAATCATTTTGGCGATTTGTTTTCTGTACACAGGATTTTTAGCTAACTCAACAAGGGGAATAGGAATTTGGATTTTATTAATTTCATTTTCCAAATTAAAGTTTCCTAGAGCCTTGTCATTTTCGATGTTCGGGGCTTCCATACCTTTCTGCTCAGTTTTACGTTGAGATGTAACCTTGTTTTCTTTTATAGGAGCTGGTGTCTTCTCAGGGAGTGTTCCTACTAGTTCTAACTGTACAGGTGGTGTATCAGCTGTGTTTCTTTTTGCAGATTGTTTATATGCAACTTTTGGAATTACCTCATCGGTCTCGTTTCTCGGCAAAATCTTTTTTGTCGGAACATTTGGGAGATTTTTATTTCTTGGTCTCAAATTATATTTTCCCTATAATTCAGAAATAATATCATCTACAATATTTTGATAAGTGAAATCATCAGTCATATTATTGCTAACCTGTTCTTTCGATGTACTTTCTTTATTCAAAGATGCTTCGTAATCCTGTCTAGATAAATAAGGGGATTTATTATCATCGCCAAGGTTACTAATATCTTCGTCGATTTCTTCAAAATCTTCAAAATCTTCCTCTCCGATGTAATTTTCACTTTTAAAAGGAGTTTGAATTTTTTGATCTTCATTTTTAACTGTTTTTTGTGGTCCTTGAGGTTTAGGATTTCTCCGAAAATCTTTTCTGGGGAAATTATCTCTTTTCGATTTTTCTAGTTCCATTTTCGAGACTTTGTTTGAAAGTTCTTGAATGACCCTAGCCATCTCTTCCATTCTATCTCCAGAGGATTTTCTTGACCCTGAAGGTCCACCTTGCTCTTTAAATTTTTTATTTTCTTTGTTTCTAGTTTCAGTCTTTTCTTTAAGTTTCCCTCATGCCATCATATTGGATTCAATCTCAAGCGCATCATCCTGCATTTTGGTGAGATCTATTGATCTCCTTTCTCTCAATAATAAAGCAAATTCGGGGTCAAAAGTGCCAGCAAAAGTCACTTTTGTTGCAGGTTGTGAAGGTTTAACCTCAACTGGAATTTTATTGTACAACTTATTGAACCTCTGTGTGAATTCTAGAACTGACTCAGATTTTTTCTTTCTAAGAGCTCTGAATTCTGTTAAGTAGTAGAGGTGATCCTTTCTCTCTCCCCATTGTCTAATAAATGCACTTTCAAGTTCTTCATAGGATCTTAAATATCCAGCTGCTAAGGATCAGAACTAGGTCCTCACCTGTCCCTTGAAGGTTTGAACAAGGAGCCTAGAATAAACATCTTCATGTTCTATTCCAAGTATATCAACAAATTGATCAAAAAAGTTTATATATTCTTGTGCAGTCAAATCACCTTCCCCTGTAAATTTTGGAAGGATTTTCATATAGTTTTCAGAAAGATCATGAAGAGGAACAGGAAGAACAAGGGGAGCGTATCTTGCAGCCACTTTAGCGAAAATCCCAGGAAGCGGTACTTGACCACCTCCAGGGGCACCGCCTCCAGCACCTCCTTGTGCAGCCATGGTTAGATTTGGGACTGAAGTTTGAACAATGTGAGGAGAAGATTCTGGGAAATCTACAGAAGAAACTTCAGGAAATGAGAAAGTATCAAATGAAGGGGGAAGTGAAAGAGATATTTCAAGAGTTTTCGATGAGTTTGATTGTGTAAAGTTAGGTTGATCTATAGTATATGTAGATAAAAAGATTTGTTTAAGTGATTTTCGTGATTTTAAATTTTTTTCCGGATCAGAGACTGGCGAGGTCTATTTACTATCCGGGTTTTTTCTGGTGTTCTTACGGCTACTAGCCAGTTTATTTAGTGTGGAGTCACCAAGTGAAAAATATTTTAGCCTTAGAAAGTTTTTTGTCCTTGTTCACTATAAAAAACAGAAAAAGTCAATGTCGTTCTTCCCAGGGAAATAATTCGTTTCTTCGTTCCCCGACAACGGCACCAAAAAGATGTTGTTCCTGAGTTTATGTTTTATAGCCTTAAAACATAAACTCAGGAACAACACATTGAAGGGCCCATATGGGACCGAAACCTTACTTCTTCTAGTTCGTTAAATAAAGGAAGAGGGACTTACCGAAGTTGAGGTATATCGATAATGTGTTACCCTCCTCGAGCTCATTAAATAAAAAAGAGGTACTCGTCTATCTGGATGGGGGAAAAATTTGAAATAAGCAAGCCAAGCATTTTTTCAGAACATCAATAGTCACCCTTACAGTCTCCCTTGAACACGACACTTTGTCTTTGCATACATTTTAATCCATTGAACCTATGCACTGAACCAATCCTCTAAGTTTCTTTACTCCTTTGGTTCACCCGACAGAAGTCACAGTATCCACTGCATTATCGTTTTTTGGTCCATGTCATGTTTCTATTGTCATGCCTTAGTGTTTAAGGGAAGTATCTACCTCAAGATTCAACCATCACAAATATCTTGTTTCAATACCCGTGTTAGGCCATGTTCATTTGATCCACCAATTTACATATTTGTGTCACTTTCATGTCATTGATGGGGGATACATCAAGGCCCTCCTTCGACGAGTCTATTCCTGTCGACTTCAACACATTATCTGGGAACTAGACTTAGAAACCAATTATTACCTCGGGACCTGCATGCCTCAATGGCAGGCCTCCTCACTTACGACAATGGGTTTACATCATTGACCCCTGATCGGGTGATTCCATGAATTTTTGAATTCATTTCATCTATTTACATTTGCTAGAATGTACTAGGGTACCTTGGGAATCATTGACATCAATGGTGATTTCCATCACACTTGTTAACGGTTTACCTCATTGATCGGTAATCAAGCGGTTTCTACCATGTTCGACATCATGACATATATTCACATGGTTAGACTCGTACTACATCGGGATCAGTAAGAAGACCCTGGGTTGAGTAATCAATATGATATGTACTTTACCCAGGTTGTGACAACATTTCTCTTGAATATTGACACATATAATTCCACATAGATCCACTTTGTATTGGTCTGTGGCTATGCATTGTCGTCTCGTATATCCACAATGTATTTTTCGTGCCTACAATCAGTTCATATCATGGAAGTATAGATCCACATTGTATCTTGGGTGGCTATACCTTTTTGTTAATACAATTATGGATTCGCAATGTATTTTATGGCGGCCATACCTTGCAAGTCTTTATCACCCAAGAATAGCTATGTCTTCCTTGGGTTTGAAACATATCATAATATGTGTTTGATGGTTTTGTGCAACTTCTACCAGGTTCTCTATGTCCATACCCTTTCTTGAAAAAGTCTACAAAGTACTCCGGTCATTAGTTCCCTTCTTCTAACTTCACACTTTGGGGGGAAATCTATTACACATCAAAATTACTCACTTTAATGATGACTTAGTGTCGTCATTACAAGTGTCGAAAGTGTCTCATATTGATCGCAAGTGTCACAAGTGTCACAAAAATCATATTGTCATCTTGCCTATGTCGTGTCTCTAATGACATCATAGGGACACTTAATACACCTTCAAAGACTCGTTTAAGAAGGATAAATCACATGACAAAGAGTACAAATATTTTACCATGAAAAATACCACTTAAAAATGATTTTTGAAGGGCAATGCTCCCCTACCCACTTTCAGGGAGTGGCAACGCTCCCTACCCCTCTTTGGGGGAGTGTTTCAACACTCAGGACACCATTCTAGGGGAGTGTTGGGATTTTTTGAAAGAATTTTGGGCAACGCTCCCCTGCCCACTTTCAAGGAGTGCTAGCGCGGTGTACCCTCCTTTAGGGGAGCATTGCAACACCCTATGCATCTTTTTGGGGGAGCACTGGTCTATTTGAGAAAATTTTGGGTTGTTGAGGAAAATCAAGGAAAAATCCCCTTCATCTTGGAAATGAATTGGATTCGAATTTGAGGTTAAGGCTGGATCTTAGGGAGGATCCACATCTGAAGGAGAAAGATCCTCAACCTATCCCAAGAATCTCTAAGGTGGTTGGGTCTCTCCAAACATAAATACGGAGGCCTTCTTATGGTAAAAGCATATGGAGAAATTGAGAAGTACCTAACTTATGATCTGATAAGGAAGGAGATACATTGAAAGCATCAAACTTATGATCTCATAAGGGAGATGTATCAGTGAAGTTAGAGTCTTTCTGATCGTAGAATTTTTTAGCAAGGGTCTGGAAAAAGAGAGCTTGGTGAAGCTATTGCATGTACATCATGGTTGTAAGTACTTTTATTTGTTTTCATTAATATATGTGTGTGTGTGTGTGCGCGCTTGGATTGTTTCTTTCAAGGTTTTGTTTATTTTAAATGAACTTATCTCTATTAGATAGATCTGGTTTCAAGCTAATATTAGTAGAATACGAAGCTTGTTATGTCTTTGTTTGATTTACAAAACTTATTGAGGAGATTGGGGATCAAAGATCAACTCAGACTGTGTGAGGACGAACATCATTAAAAAGGTACACCTTCCTTCCTCTTCTCTATACATTAGTTTAGCTAGATTTAAAAGGATGTCAGTGACCAATGATAGCACCCTTTTTTTCTTAGTCTTAGGAGTCTAGAGCCCAAAAGAGAATCCACTTGTCCGTAGGGGGATTTCTTTGTAACAGCTGCAATCTAACTTATTCCTCTTCTGCCCATATTTTCAAGTAGTTTTTCTTGGTAATTGTGTATCTGGCTAATGTTCTTTCTGTTGGTGGGTTAATTGATCCAACAAATTCCACAACCCATTTTTCAAACGCCTACAAGGTAACTTGCGGATTCAATGGAATATCACCCCTTCACGATGGTATTCCTACTCTCTGAAAAACATCATAGATATGGAAATATTCCTTCACATCCTTATGGAGGGTAGGCCACCATATCCCTATGCACAATATCTCCCATGTTGTTTCTTTTCCTGCATAATGTTCTCTTGAAATTTCATTATGTTCTTCTACTAAAATCATGGGTATTTTGTGTTCTAGGACACATCGTCATAGTATCCCATCTATGCCTAACTTATATAAGTTTCCCGCGATCAACTTATAAAATGTTGATCTAACCACTAACTATTTCTTATGGGCTATTGTCAAAGTGGATGGAGCCACTCATGTGCTCAATTATTGGACAATTTTGACAAAATGTTCATATACCATCTTGATTGAAAACAATTGCGCATTTGGTAAGATATCGTCCAGGTTATCTGTATCCTTCCCTATCAGAATCAGTGACAAATGGTCTAGTCCTACATTCAGTTTTTTTGGCTTCAAGATAACTTCAAAATCATACTCCTATAACAAAAAAAAGAATATGCAAATCCTCCCCCCAAACACTAATTTGTTCACTAAATATTAGAGTGCAAAATGGTCTATCTACATCTTTAAGTGGGATCCCAATAGATAATTTATGAACTTATGCAAAGCATAAATCATTGCCAAGAAACTTCCTGCTAGCAAAATCAATAAGATGATCTAACTCGTCTTCCCTAGGTTGGGATAACACTGCACCGAGCGTTATCGATAATGCGTTCACATGGACATGAAACTCTTTCTTCCAATATGGGAATACCAGATTGGGAACAATTACTAACTTCTATTTTAATACATCTAGACCCTTCTCACAATATTTGTTCCATTGAAACTTAGCTTCTTTCTTCAGTAACTTCTCCATTGGGGATGTACTTTGTGCATAGCCTTTAGTAAATTTATGGTAGTAACTTGTATGACCTAATGTTGTTGTCAATTGTCATACTGATTCAGGTGGTGGAAAATTAAAAATTACTGCTATCTTGGATAGATCAACTAACAAACCTTGATTGCATGCTACATGTCCTAATAATATCCCAAACGATATGCATAAAATACACTTCTTCAAATTTAATGAAATAAGATATTGTCTACATCAATCAAGCATCAACCTTAGAGTTTATATGTGATATTTTAATAGGGTAAAGACGACCCAATCATCTAGGTATACTTCAAGAAACTAATGAATAAACTCCTTAAAAGATGCGACAACTACTCTAGAAAACATAGCAGGTGCATTCTTTAACCCAAATGACATCATTGTGTACTGATAGCTTCCCCACTCTGTCATAAATGTCATCTTGTGCCTATCTTCTAGTGAAATATTTATCTGATGGTATCTTGAAAATCCATTGGTGAATGAGTATGCCTCCTGTCCTCCTACTCTTTCCAATACTTCATATGTAAAGGGCTTCGGGAATGGGTCATGTAAGCATGCATCGTTCAACTTTCTTAAGTATACAAAAATTATGATACCCTGCATTTTATTATCTTAGACAACCATTGGGATTATCCATTTAGATTCATAGACAGGTTCAATTATACCATCTTGTATCATCCTATCCATTTTTTCTTTCACTTTTTCCTTGTACTTTGGATTTAATATGTAAGGTATCTGCCTTGTCGGCTTAAGATCTGGTTTCAGCGGTATTTCTATCTCTCCTAATTCTCCAACTATTCCCTTCATATTTGAAAAGGTGTTTGGAAAAATATATCGGTACTCACACAATAGGCCTGTGATATTTTCCAGAGTCTCATCATTCCAATAATTCCAATGTTTGCAAACTTTGTCTTCTCCTCCATGCCAATGTTCACTTTTCACACTCTTAAGGGATTTGTGTATGCATTAGATTCAAGTGCTAGACCTACTATGTCACGCTCCCCTTCAATTTTCAATACTTGTACATTTCTTAGGTCGTCTTCATCTTTTTCATCCTTGGTAATGTTATAACATTCCAATAATTGATGAGATGTCATAGACTCTTTGTGCGTACTACATGTAGGTATTATCCCTACTTGTCCTTCTTCCATAAAAAAATTGCCTCTAATGAATTGTAATATTGCATCAACTAAAAGTGATTCATATTCAAAATTAAATTTTACCTTAAAGTTTCATATGAGATTCTCTCATTCCATCGTTCCTCTACACACTTCTAGCTCTAAATACCAGTGCTTGGGAACTATATCCATCATTTGTATGAACCTGTGTGTCCATTCCTACTTTTTCACTTGCTTCCAAGTTGTAATACATCTCACCATATGATCCTTCATATCACTCATCCCTATATACTTGGGCATAATGTTCTTTGTTCCAAACCTAATCTACATCATCCTTTTGCAATGTTTCTAGTCCTCAATCCTTTCCTTGTGGGTTTCCCACCATCTCATTAGGGTTTCTCTCAGTGCAACATCTAGTGATAACAACCTTTTTCTTAGGTATATGTAGCTCGAATTTGTTAAGAAAATAAATCACCTAATTTAATCCTTCAAACTTTGTTGTATCACGTACCTTTTTTTTGATCCAACGCAAAGAGAGAGTACGCAGACACCTTCTGGTCGACACTTCATGCAACTGGTGCTGCCAGTTTTCAAGTCCTTCCTCTAAGTCTGATGCACATGAGATTATTCTTCTCCAACTAAGAGCACCATATGGAGTGGGATTGACATAGTCATCCATGCATGCTGTCATATTATACAAGTAATCAATTTCCTTTATTGCAGGCTCCAGATATATTATTTCCTCCATAGGGTCTAATGGAGCAGTGACCTTTAAGCCACCTCCTTCAAAACTCATCTCTCTTTTCTTCAAGATGGTAATCGCTTGATTTTCAAAGGCCCAATATAGTCCAAGCAAAGATGGGTACGACTAAGTGTTATCCACAATATCAATGACTTCAAATTCAACTACATGGTGCACTCCATCTATGTGCATATGTACTCCTACCAGTCTCTCGATCGATATTACCTTATGTTGGTTAGCCAACCTAAAATCGACAGTCGAACAAACTAATTTTGGTTTCCCCATCATCTCCCACGTCTATATTGGAAGAACATTGACATCTGATCCTAATTCCAAGATGAAATTATCCATGTCATATTCCCCTATCTGGGCACTTAAATAAATTCTCTATTTTTCCTTTTCTTGTGAAAGACCTGGTTTACTACTTTCTGTGTCGTAGGTACTTCTCGATATTTTGTACATTGATTAATCATTCCTCATAGTGTATTCAATGTTGTCTCATCCTACATAAATTATAACCAAATTTTTTTAAGGTATTTCAAAGTATTTTCCTTCTCGGTTGGCCTTTTTGGGATAGTGTGATCATAAACTGATGGAATATCATATATTGGTTGTGTTTTTGACATTGCGTTTATCCACTATGGTCCTAATGTATCCTTCCTTGCTCAAAGATAGTTTTATTTTTCATTATGTGGATTGAATTTTGGCATGGGATCAACTTCTTTCGTTATCCATTGTTTCACTCCTTTCCCTTTCGTTGTTTCATCTGGTCTGATTCTCATTCCACTGCACGTCACAACTTATACTCTTGGTTGATCATCTTGTTCTTCAGTGGTTGTCATTTGTAGGTTCTGGTTCTGATTTTGATGTTGAGTGTGATGTGGATTTTGATTCCCTCTTTCCTTCCACTTCATTATCATTTGGGGACAATCTTCTGTCGCATGATCCAAGGCTCTGCAATACAGGGATTTCATGCAAGGATTTGGTAAATATCTCACTAAATGTCCTAGTTGACTACAGTTATAAAAACCTATTGGTCCTCTACCTCCTTGACCAAATAATCCATGTCCTCGAACTCTGTCGAAACCTCCATGTCCAACCTAATAAAATCCTCTTGGAGTGTTATACTATCAAATTCCTCCTTCTGCTTCAACATTTTCTTCCTAAATTTTGTATTCATCCTAACTATGCTCTCTCATCAAGTTGACTTCTCGACATTATTTCTCATCGCGTCCTATTGATTTGCAAAAGTTACATAATAAATTTCTTGCGGTTCTCTGATGTTTCTGTAGTAAGGGACAAGCATTTGATTGATGCCCCCATGTGTTACATATATCAAAGTACCCCAATCCTCCTTCCAATGGGTTTGGTGCTCCTATGGCCATATACTACATGGAGGTCGGACATTTTTCCTTTCTATGGACTTATGTCTTACATGTTACAAAAAAAACATATTCTCTCTTTTCCTTTTCCTTTGTTATATTTGATAATTGAATTCAAAGCGCAACCAACTGTGACTATACTTGCTCCATACCTATGTCATCCCATACGGGATATGCTTCTAATTTCATTACGATTTCTAAATATTTTGGATACTACGTGACCTTTTGTTGTGTTTACAGACAATGGATGTTTGGCCCATTATAAAAAATTCTTGGTGTTTCTCATCAGGAATCTGAAAGGTTAGTTAACCTATCACATCTTTAAATATTTGGTCATAGTCCCACACTGTCTTTGTTTTCACTTGCTTAATTTCCCTCAGTTTAGTAATATATTGAGATTCATATTTCAACTTCCTAAATTTTTTTCACAATTCTTCTTCGATCTCTACCAAAGTTCTCTAATGTACGACTAGTGTATTTTTCTGAAACTTCATGTACCATAGTAGTGCACGGCCTCTTAACATCATGTCCAACTACATGATTTTCATCACCTCATCTTGGACATTCTTCGCAATACATATTATGTCCCATACAAAAAAAATCTCCTCAAGGTCCTCCAACCATGTTCCTTAAAAACCATGCATTATCAACTTATGATCCATACCTGCCATTGTACTAGATGTTGTACTTACCCTTAGTGATGTTGGATGATTCTATCCCATGTTTTCATTCCCACTATGCATACTTTTGCTATAACTTCCTCCACTTATTCCAATTGCTCTTGAACAAGTCTCAGTTCCTGCTTCAATTCTTAGTGATGCACATGAGGTCATGGGTTTGATGAAGATCCCAATCTGAGATGGACTTCCTTCTTCTACTGGGTGGTACTGAGGATATATTTCTTTCCTTTTCCTTTCTCTGTACGATCTGATTTGAAGTATTATGCAGGCGTCACTTTCCTCGAATTCTTTGTTCTTCTCTCCTTTTCCAACCACATTCTCCTTCTTGTTGTATATAAACCTTTTCCCAAAACGAAATAATCCAATATCCTCATCTGATTTAGTATCCTCCCTCAACATCCTTATTCCATTTTCTCTTTACTCATCCTTCCCACTCTCAGACCATCCTTCCTTCATCCCCCAATTCCCCTATGTGTGTGAAGGTGATTAGTTATCAGACTCCATATTCATGACATTCTTAACGCATAGTAACATCTTTATCCAAGTAGATAATGCACTCAAGTATCTTTCGCACGGACCCTTGAAGAATTATCTCTCCACGACACTATAATACTTGGTACAATCTACTGCAAATTTTGTAATATAACTCCCAATATACTATTCAACTAGAAACCTATTGCACGGGAAACCTTATTACTTACCGTATTGAGTTGCCTGATCAGTTCAGGAGTCCAGTTTTTTGGGGCTTTAGATCCATATCTCCCAATGTTCTCCACTATCCTTACTAACCATTTAGTCAAAATAATCATAAATTCACCAAAGAAAATTTCATGCAGATCTGTGAAAACATACCTTTGTAACCACTATTCGTCGTTGATCATGGGGTTTATATTCTATTCTATGGTAAATTTTTGTTGCTTCCTTTCTATCCATTCTTCAATTTATTCTCTATTTTTCCTCCAAAACCTTCCCCTCAATTACAGTTCTCGATCTCGAAAACAAAACCATTTGTTGGCACCCAGGGGGAAAACCTAGGGTTAATCATTCAAATACAAACAAAACTTTTAGACACCGGCCCTTTAGGCATCACCTGCAGAGAAAGTGAAGTCTCATCCAAGGAATCTATAGGGGCTGCAAGAACTAAGGTTTTGCAGTGGTGATGGGAAGTGAGGCATTCAACCTCTCATTTACTCATGTGTTTAGTTATCATTACTTGACAATTACTCAATGTTCAACCTAGTATGAAAGCGACATTCTCTCATTAAACATTCATTCAGTTGTTAAATACTTCAGTGTATGACATTATAACATCATAAGTGAACAATACATTCATTCCATAACATTAAACATCATAACATGCAAAGATCACAACACACAAATTTACGTGGTTTACCCAACTTGGGCTACGTCCAAAACAATTGACTTCTTATATTATTCATTGATAGTTCTCTTACAACTGTGCAGTGCGCTACAAAATATTCAATAGTATCATTTACCAAACCTTCCTAGTCGTTGTGCTAGTTCAATCCTCAATCATACCTCAAATTTCTTCCTTCCCTCAACTCCCTTCCAAAAAAGCACTAGAAACACACCTCATATCTATTCTCATGTGCCCTTGTGCCAAGCCCCCTAATGACATATTTATACATATAAATATGGCTAATATTGTTACAAAAGTGGACAAAGTTTCCCCCAGAAGCCCGTTACAAAAGTGGACAAAGTATCCCTAAAAAACAACGAGTTATAATTGTTTTCCACCTTTTATGCATTTCTTCGTCGCTCAGCCTTTTGTCGCACTCTTTCTTGAAGTATGCTTTCATCATGCACTTTGGTCCATCTTCTAACTTCCTTTTACTCTTCTATTTCCTTTTGGTGCAGATCCAAAAACTTATCCAACATGCCTCTCCAACATTTACCTACCAATCAATGACTTTCAATTTCTAAAAATATTGATGTGCATAAATTTTTTTATGTTCTACTTGCAGCAATTTTAACACGGGTGTATTCATGACTTGTTTGATTGAGTCATTAAGTTTAATATCATCAAACATTATATTGATGGTAATTTAACATTGTACTCTCATTACTATAAACCATAGGATCATCTCACTCATTGTTCTTTCCATCCAAAATAAACATGTGAACATTTCATTGAATCCTTCTTTATGAACCCCATTTTCATCATCATCTTCATTTTGAAGGGTAGGTGGCATGTCATCATTATATGTTAATTTCATTAATTATTTAAATTTATCAGGTGGTAATGTTCTCTTTAATGTTTCTCTTCTTACCCTAGTATGGTTTTAGGGATGGTTTGGATCATCATGTTCATATCTCAATATATTGGTTGGAACTTAAGTATTCATAGGTGTCTTATTATCTTGGTTTGACCCTCTTGAATACTTTGTATTTAAGTATTTTTAATTTTTTTTTTCAAAATGGATATTTTTTTACCATGTTTTATTTAGCACCATAAGTTAGATATGCCATGGTTTCGTGAACATTTTGAATACTTGTAAATATCTCTATTTGGAAAAAATAATAAAATTACCAAGCTTGACTAAGGTAGGAACACCTATAGGGGCTTCGATGAAACGAGAGGGGAAAGGTAAGGGGGTCTAAAGAAATGATTGTGCCTAGTTACCTATGTTTCCTATCCACCCTACGATTTATATAACATTAAATATTCTATGGTGTTGATTTGATCCTTCATATTTTATGGAAGTATGAGAGGTGCCTGTAAATTTTCCTTAAATCTATGAAACCAACTTGTAGATCTGAGCCATCATTTCCTACATTTTGGGAAACTTTTCCCCTACTTTCTTGGAACTAATTTATTAAAATAGAACTCTTGTGAGCCATATTTAGCTCATAGAAGGAGGAAAATTCAAATGGGAAATGGGAGATAATTTTTGAAAGAGAAAGGAAGAGGGGAAAAGAGAGTTCTTATTGAGAAGGAAGACTATCATAGTATGTGACATAGGATCCATGAAAGGAATATATATGAACCATGAGAAGAGAAGATAATTGAGAGAATCCTGCTAGAGTTTAAGGGACATCGACCTTGACCTTTCTATGAATAAATTTAATGGCACTAGAGGGAGAGTAATTCTAAGGGACTATTGAGAAGAGAATAAATACCTTCTTGTGTTTCATTGGGAACATATTGTGGGTTCCAAGAGTTTCTCTATCTTCAAGTATTCAGTAGAGAAATACTAGTACAATCATCCTCTTTCTATTTGAACTAATAGATTCTTCTAAATATTCAACAACACCTCTTCACCTTGGTTGTGTTAGCACTGAGAGTCACCCTCTGATTTCATAGAAGGAAAGCCTAGTACCCATCAGGTTATATGTCACTTATGAATGAATTTAAAGGGGTCAAATGGGTAAAACTCAAGATAATATCATTTTAACTCAGAAAACTAGACTAGTATGCACAAGAAATTGAGGTCTTGATCAGCTTCAGTCAGTAAGTTGTAGTAAAGGTGAATAGGAGGAATAATTGATGATGAGAGTGTAGAGGTCTGCTATGGATATCGGGTCTTCCAACAACCTAAGGCGGAAAAATATCAAACACAATACCCTCTTGAATTCAAAGTTTTAGGAAACTAAAGAACGTCATAACAGGACTGTAATCAAACATCCACCACAATACAGCTATAACAATCCATGTGAATCCTTTAATCATGGATACTTCAGTATCAGAGGCAAATTATATGTAAACAAAAAGTTGACTTGGATTAAACAAGAATTCTCAAATCAAATAAATAACCAGAGAACCATAACTTCATCAAAACTTTACAATGCGGGAGCCTTTCTCAACCATCGACGCTTACAAAAATAACAAAAATGAATGTTTATACTCAAAAAAAATTTCCACTGTAGTCAAAAATTTGAGTCGGCGAGCTCTCTGTTAGATTGAATGTGCACGTAGTCTTTAGTCATACTTCCCATGCAGTTTTCTGTTAGACATGATCTCTGGTCAATCTGGGATGACAATCTACTTCCACGACTGGTCCTTTCTGTATTTCCATTTATGGGGGGAGACGATGTTTCAACCACTACCCCCTTATTTCATTAACTGTTTCATCAGGATCAGGATGGAGGTTGAGTCAACATGACACATTGAAAACGTGTTAGCCTCACTCTTCTCCTTTTCCACCTATATCTTTTCTAGACGTTTCCAGAGAGATCTGATAGACGAATGTGGAGGAGGACGATGGTGAGTGGGAGAGGTAATGAATGTGAGATCGAATGGCATGATGGGTGAACAATGGCCATGTGGAAGGATATGGTTGGTGGTGACTAGGAATGGGTGAGTGCCAGTATGCGGGGATATGAAGTGTAAAGGAGTGAAGGTGATGTGGCAAGGGGAGAGGATGCGGTGGGAGAGTGAAGTGGTAGGTCAGGAGGGAAAGAAGACAACATAGTGGGGTGACATGGATTATGAGTGGAGGCTATATTTCTGGAGGTGAGAGGGGGAGAAATGATAGCGGGAAGGGACAGGTGTGTGATTAGGTGAGTGGAGGAACATGTGTTGAGCGGGAGAGAGGGCAGTATTAGGAAGCGGTCTGACGGTTTACTTAGAGGGGGGGTAGGCAGTAAGTGGTAATGCGCGCACGCGCGGGGGGGTGATTTGATTTTCTGTGAAGGTGACATGATAGTGGGGGGCCCGCACCAAAAAAGCACCAACTTGGACCCCACCCCCCCCTCCCGTTAAAGACAGAATGACAGGGGGGTGGGGGGGGAGGTCTGATATTGGATGTGGACCATAGATCTGAGTGCACGTTGATCATTTGTATATCTAAGTGTTCTCCTTAGCACAACGCGCCCAAAATTCCAAGCCACCCAAAACTTAGGATAAGAAACAAAAGTGGGTCGCACAAGCACCCCTTTCCTACATTGTTTCACCAAGGGATCATTTCCTAAGGAAATAACCTCATTATCAAGAATATGTGCTAACATTAGGCTCCATGGGGGATAGAGACCACCCTACGAGGCTCTAAGAACTCTTTTGCAGCTCTAGTGCCTTATCGATTGGGATGTGGAGTCATGCTCTGGGATATCATGCCAAAGATAACACACTGACAACCTGTACAACTTTGCTTACAAACATGAAGCAAACATACATGCTCCAGAAGGATCTTATTTATGTACAACCCTAGGCTAGCTAATTTTTACAATGGGATAGGTGAAGACAAACTTCCACCAAAGCCAATCAAGTAACCCCCTAACTGAAAACTTATTTAGTTTTTCATTGATCAATAAAAGATAATAAAACAATGACATCAAATGAGTTACATCTTTCAACTCTCCTCCTAGTGCTAAAGGAAAGATAAAGTTTGGAGGTTTCAATACTTGGAAAAAATGCCAGTCCATGTACTCCCCTACAGGGTCATAAAATAGGTGGGAAAAATTATTGGGTTGGCAACAACAAACATGCTCTATCTTACAGATGCTCAACTCTGACTGAATGCATGTGGCAAGCCCAAGATGTCTGATTTCTACACAATGTCTTTCCTTAATGTATAAAGGAAAAGGCTCTATAGTATGATCCTGGAAATCTTTCATATCCACCTCGGAATCCTATTTATAGGTGTCATACATAGGTTGGCTTCTTCCCAAGTCATCAAAATGTGAGGTAGGGATCTACTCTTTTTCCTCTGGGTACTTGGAAAAAATGGGTGAGCGTAGAACTCTTTTATCTTGCAAAGAAAAATGAGCGACCTATGGATTCTTTTCTTCAATCCTAGGTGAAAATACATCATGGGAAACCTCTTGAAGGAAAAGAGAAGAATCCTTCTCCACTACTATATCTTCTTTTAAATCCGAGACAATAGGGGTATCAGGGGCCGAATATGGTACATCTATGACTATGAAATCACAAATACTATCATCAATCATATTTGGAAGGCCTTCTTCTCGGGACATAGGAAGAAAAAATCTTTCATGCACAACTACAAAATACTTGTTTTTGTCCTCACTTTCTCTTTCATGGCTCTCCCAAGGATCAGATTCGTAATCATAATAAATAGGAACCATGGAAAATCTCTTCTCTCCGTCATCTTGGTTGGGATATTCATTAAAATTTGGTTTCTCTGGGTCAGTACTTGACACCACTACTTCATCATGATAAGGGATGCCGAAATCATCTATTTGAAAGACCTGAATATCCTCTGCATCTCATTCATAAGAGAAACAAGCACGATTTGCTCCCAATTCTTCTATTTCTGCAGAGAGTGCTCCTATCAGCTTCACCAACTCACCCAAGGCATCTCCTTCATTCTCACAACCTTCATTAGAAATTCCCATATCTTGAGCACAATATTTATATCCCTCACAACAGTTATGATAAATTAACTTAGATGGATAATACCTTTGACAATGAGCATTGAAAGTTGCATGAAATTGCTCCAGGGAGGATATGCTAGCAGGGGGGAAGGAGTGATACCACTCACGAGCATCTCCTACTAATGAGAACACAAACATATTCAATAATACATCCTCATGATGTATTTCCCACTGATGCATGAGTTCATGAAAGTCACGAAGATGCTTGGAAGGGTTGCCATCTTTATGTTCTCTAAAAATGGGAAAAACAATCACCCCACTCATCGATAGTAGCAACAACATTTGGAAAACCAGGAACAACAAAGAAATTAAAAGGAGAAAACCTTCGAGTCAAGATCTTTCCCATTTCAAAATAGTGGAGTCACCATTGGATCCTTTAATCATGGAGTCTCTAGGTGAATGATATGAAGTCTGAATGTGTCTGGTCTTTGTTCACCATCAAAGGCCATATCTGAGTGTTGTCGTTCTCCTAGGGATATATTCAATCTGGGTTCGCAGCTAA
Source organism: Picea glauca (assembly GCA_000966675.3). Taxonomy (NCBI): domain Eukaryota; kingdom Viridiplantae; phylum Streptophyta; class Pinopsida; order Pinales; family Pinaceae; genus Picea; species Picea glauca. Next base: position 1,426,696 of record JZKD02S1832553.1, read on the forward strand.
AGCCTTCACGAGAAATCTTTCCTTTTCTAGTAATTTTCTCTGGGTCAGCTTTAGGTGTAGCCAGAGGCAGTTGTGGAGTAGACTTCGTGTGTCTACCTATGGAAACCACAAATGAAATAGTGTATTCAAAACAGTGGAGTCATTAGGTGTAATATGAAATCTTCAATGGTTATGATACTTGATGCACCTTCAGAATAATAAGCTATTTTTCATTGTATCCCTGGGAAATGTCTTCAATTCGTTCCCCAAAAATGACGCCATAAGTGTTAGCACTGAGATTCACCCTCCGATTGCATAGAAGTAAATTCCAATACCCATCAGGTTATATGTCACTTATGAATGAATTTAAAGGGGTCAAATGGGTAAAACGCAAGATAATATCATTTTAACTCAGAAAATTGGACCAGTATGTACAAGCAATTGAGATCTTGATCAAATTCAGTCAGTAAGTTGTAGTAAAGGTGAATAGGAGGAATAATTGGTGAGAAGAGTGTAGATGTATGCTATAGACATCAGTTCTTCCAACATCACAAGGACAAAAAACTTCAAACACAAGACCCTCTTGAATTCAAATTTTTAGGAAACTGAAGAATGTCATAACATGATTGTAATCAAACATACACCACAATATAGCTATAACAATCCATGTGAATCCTTCAATCATGGATACTTCAGTATTAGAGGAAAATTAGATGTAAACAGAAAGATGACTTAGATTAAACAAGAAGTCTCAATTCAAATACATAATCAGAGAACCCGAGCTTCATCAAAACTTTACAATGCGGGAGCCTTACTCAACCATCGACGCTTACAAAAATAATAAAACTGATTGTTTATACTCAGTACAATTCTCCACTGCAGTAAAAATTTTGAGTCGGCGAGCTCTCTGTCAGACTGAATGTGCACGTAGTCTTTAGTCAGACTGCCCATGCAATTTTCTGTCAGACACGATCTCTGTTAAGTCTGGGATGACAGTCTACTTCCATGACCAGTCCTTTCTTTCTTTCCATTTATGGGGGGAAACAATGTTTCAACCACCACCCCCCTCTTTCATTAATTGTTTAATCAGGATCAGGATGGGTGTTGAGTCAATACAACACCTTGAAAACGTGTCGGCCTCACTCTCCACCTTTGCCACTTGTATATTTGTTGGACGTTTGCAGAGCGATCTGGAAGGCGGGCATGGAGGAGGACGATGGTGATTGGGTGAGGTAATGTACGTGAGCTCAAATGTAATGATGGGTGAACTATGTCCACATGGAAGGATGTGGTTGGTGGTGACTGGGAAAGGGTGAGCACCAGTATGTGGGGAGATTAGGTGTAAAGGCGCAAAGGTGATGTGGCAAGGGGAGAGGATGCAGTGGCAGGGAGGA
>JZKD02S1832553.1:1428177-1439063 GCA_000966675.3 Picea glauca
GGCAACATGATAGTGAGGGGTCGTGCTAGAAAACTACCAACTCGGACCCCCCCTTTAAAGGTAGAATGGCAGGGGGGGGTCTAATATTCGATGTGGATCGTAGATCTGATCACTCACTACTCAACTGCAGATCTGAGCATGCTCCTTAGCACAACGCATCCAAAATTCCAAGCCACCCAAAACTTAGGACAATAAACAAAAGTGGGTCGCGCAAGCACCCCTTTCCTGCATTTTTTCACCAAGGGGTCATTTCCTAAGGAAATAACCCCATTATCAAGAACATGTGCTAATAGGTGGTATCTATGATTGCATTGGTTTTTGAGTTGATGACCTTGATTGGTCTAGTAAATCAGGCTTGATAACCATCCATGGAGGTCCATGTAAAGAACCAAATATAGATTCTTTATCTATACTCATACTGCACTACACTAGTGAAGCAGTTGAATTATCGAACCCAAGGCCCTAATCCAATTTTGACATATAGGTTTCCTACAACCTTCCTTTCAGAGTTAGCTTCCTCTCCCATTAATTCACAATTTTGAATTACATATATATGGGATTATCCATGTAACTATTGTTTTGAATTTGTAACCAATTATACTATAATAGGCATTTCCTTTTATGATGATAGATGATTATTTCTTTTGAATCCCATGGCATTTATGTGCACCTTATTATTTTACACCTTTATCCACGCCTGAAATTCAATCTATTAAGGGATTTTATGTAACCGGGTTTCAGAGTATTGTTGAATTTATAAAGTTATATTCACATTTGTTATGAGGAATTTCATGCATCAAGGTAATGGAAATGGTTTATCTAGCTACCTTGGATTTATTCAATGGTGGAAAAATATTCCAAGGCAATTGGGAAAAATGGAGAATGAAAATTAAACTAAATTATTGTCTTATTCTAATTATTTTGTGGATGAGAATATGACATGTGTATCAATAAGATCTTCAACATATCACTAAATGAATCCAAAATCTAATTAACTTAGTAAATTTTATCACACAATAACTATTAGCATACTTAAAATCATGGCATTTAATTGGTTTTTCCAACATATAACTCCATAAAATATGTATTAAAGGAAATTCAACAAAACATTATAACCTTACCATTTAAATTTATCAATTATTTAAGAAAAAAACAAAAATGTAGATATCTTAACAATGGAATAAAATATTGACTTACATTTATACATTAATTTGAAAGGAAATATAATTTTGACTTCATAGTTATAAAATCAAGCAACACTCCTTTCTTATTCTTTCAAAGCAATGATATCAATTTTCTTAACATGTTAATTCAGATTCAGAATTTTTTTTTCCAATGTTTTTAACATAAAAATAAAATTATAGAACAAATCAATTAATTTTTTATTATTTTTTTATAAGATCAAATAAATTATTATTATTATTATTTTAAAGTAAATATTGTATTATCTCATAGATTCAAAAATATATATATATGGGAATCCCGTGGTTTGTTCTACCAAAACATGGAAACCAGAACCTGACCCATGTTCTGAAAAGAGGTTCATGACCTGAGTAGTTTCCATATCAAAGCTAACCAAAATAATTGTTGAACAAGGAGGCCAGAGTCTGAGACTATATTTTCCTAACATTTAGCAAAAAAAGATAAATTTGAAACTATTAGACACTAGAAGCACCTGGATCCCCATCATTCAACGAAGATCTGGGTGAAACTAGAGCGAAAGTGAAAGGATGACAACATGTGGGGTATCTTATTTTTTCAGGCTTGCTTGAGAGTGAATCAAAGAACATGTCCAATTGACGGTGAAGAGTTTTATGGCAATGAAGCTAGTCTAAAACATCCCTTATTATTTCAAAAATGAGATTCAAATGCTCTGTAGAGAAACTTTGTTGTAGGGGCATCTTAGGCACTGTGTACTCAGACTGTGAAACTCATCCAACTGGATATTGATGGCCACCCACCTATTCCAACTGGATCCTCTTGACAGTTTTTACTTCAACACATTCTTTTGTACTTCTTTGTAATTTTGGATTCTACACTTTTGAGGTTGTCTGAATCCCTACACATCTTCCAGGTTGAGATCAATAGCCACCCACCTAATCCAACTAGCTCAGTTTGGAATTTTTCATATCAGTACATCTTTCTATACTTCGAGGGTCGTTTTGGGGCCCTAACAATGTTCTTTTGGCTTTCCACAGTCAAACTATAGACGGAGTCAAATTTTTACAGTGTAATGTGTAATTCCTAAAAATACCTTTCCAATGGGCTATCACGTGCCTAAAACGGAGGTCGTATGCAACAATTACGACCCTGGGAAGTTGAGGTACCAACTTACACATCGGGGCCGACATAAATTTTGGTGTTTCACCTCCTAGGGTTAGGTTTTTGGATGTCTAGGGTTTTGGAATTCATCAACAATGTTAAAAGGGACTCTAGAGTCTCATTGTAATCATTTTTCTTAGACAAATGTGTGTAGTAGCCACATCTCTTCTTAGAGATAGCTACCACCATTCGAGCAAGTTGTTTCATTTTCACAGTTTTACAGTTTCATCCTATTTCATTTATTCAATAGAAGTTATTGTTCACTGTATATCCATTCTTATCTCTGTCTTATTCTATTCAATTTTTGATTCATTTTGTAAATCCGGATCAGTGGTATCAGAGTTGTCTTCTCTTCATTAATTTGTCTTCGTGCATGTCCCCGACAAGATATGGGTACAAGAAGTTGGGACTTGAACCAGTCGAGCCTTTTCAATATCAGTCGCATCGAGCCTAATGGTGGAGTAGGATATCCTTTTAAAATGTTCCTCGAGGAAGCCCTTGCATGAAGAAGGAATGAAATGATGGACAAATTTGTACATATCATTCACCGACTTCCCACAAGAGAAGCATCTTCCTTAAGTGGCCATGCAGCCCCCTTCAAAGTGTTGTTGTTCATATAAGATATGATTGATATATTATTACAATGATGAGTGTTCCATCCATGAAAGGATGCGTCCCTTGAATAATCAATAACTATTTATTATTATCATTTACTTGTTATATTTAATATTTAATAATCAATAATAATTATATTATTAATTATTATCTTTAGAGAATGTCTTCCCGATGTTGTCCAAACATCAACACTCCCTCTCAACGATGGGTACATTCTGCAACATGCCACTCTTGTCTTTGAAGTATAAAAACTTCAACCTAGACTCATGACACTTGTATGTAAGTCTTGGGAGACATCTCTCTCCCACCTGAATCAAGAAGAAACTCCTTCTGTGGCTTTCCCTCTGAGCCAATTAACTCTCTCTAAGATTAGGCTCACTTTGGGTTTGCATGTAATATCATATAGCATCTTGTGTCTTTATCAGTCCTTGTTAATTTACCATGACTAGGACAAAGAACACACCATGATCTTTCACCACATGCACACACCTATGAGTGAATGTCAACTTGATGCTAACTGACATGTGGAAAACACTTCAAGCACCTCGAGTCCATATTATTCCTTGTCATCATCAAGGAAGGACTATGTCTGGGCCCATTTATCACAAGTGCACCTTTTTGATAAATGTATCCTATCTCTCTTGGTCTACAACCCAATCTAGGAGAAGTTTTGTCTGATGCTAAAAAATCAACACTCCCTCTTAGCTAGGGAGGTATCTTTACATAGTAGTACACAACTACTGTCCAGAGACACACTGTCTCTTCTAGTAGTACAAAACCACCATAGTAGTAAAATATTTGTCACGCATGGCACTCCCATGTGGACTTCTAGAGGATACTCCCTCTAGGAACACTTAGGGTCAACTCCCCATAGTGTGAGACATCAAGGGTCAACTCCCTTGACATGTCCTCATGTTCTCTGAACATGGGATGATAGGCTATAAGCCCAAATGCACTTATTCCATCTCTAATAAGTGTTCCACTTATCCCTTCTCAGATAAGTGTCCTCATATATCAAATCAACTCAATTCACAAAGGAGTACGATCTAGAGAAAGTTTGTCACACATGGCACTCCATGTAGACTTCTAGAGGCTACACTCTCTAGAAACACTAGAGTCAACTCCCATAGTGTATGATGTCAAGGGTCAACTCCCTTGACATGTCCTCATGTTATCTCCACATGGGACATTGGGTTATAATCCCAACCACACGTATCCCTTCTCGGATAAGTGTCATCACATATCAACTCAATTTAGTCACAGAGTAGTACGATCTGGAGAATGTCTCAGGAAGCTTCAAACATCAACACTCCCTCTCAGCAAGGGAGGCATTCTCTGCCACACCAAGTTTGTCATGGAAGTACTTGAACTTCGTCTTGGTTTGGTAAGAATATCAATAACCTGCTCATCTATAGGAAGGTACTGCACCAATAATTCCTTCCTCTACACCATGTCTCGAATGTGATGGTACTTGATCTCAATGTGGTTTGATTTGTCATGAAACATTGGATTATCAGATATCTTCACAGAACTTTGGTTACCATAATGAATAATGGTGGAATCCAATACATGTTCGAATAAATCTGCAAGGAGCTTGTGAAGCCATAGTGCTTCACAGACTGTCATACTTAATGCAATGTACTCTTCTTCTATTGTGCTCAAGGCCACAAAAGTTCATTTCCTTCTACACTAGGAAACCATGGAAGATCCTAAAGTGAAGAAACACCTGAAGGTTCTCTTTCTTTCCACCATGCTCCTTTCCCAATCAGAGTCAATATATTCCTAGCATATCATATCAATACTGGAAGTATATCTCAAACCATGTCCAATTGTGCCTCACAAGTATCTCAACAGATTCTTTGCAACAATCTAGTGTGTCTATCTCAACTGACTTATAAACTAGCTAAGTGCACTCACTGCATAGCAAATATTTGGTCTGATGTTAACCAGATACATCAATTATCCAATTAGTTGTTTGTACAGAGTCAAATCAATCTCGTCGGAATTGGAAGAAGACACACATAGTTTATTCAAATTCGTCACCATTGGTGTAGCCATGGGTTTACAATTTAGCATCCCAAACTTTTTCAATATCTCAATTGTGTACTTCCCCTGACTCATGAATATCTCATCAGTTCTCTTCCACACCACTAGTCCCAAGAAGTAGTGAATCATACCAAGTTCCTTCATCTCGAACTCAGAGGCCAACGCATACTTGCATTCAATAATAAAGCTCTATGTACCTGTGAGGAATAAATCATCAATGTAGAGGACCAAAATTAGGGCCTCACCATTAACAGTCTTGTAGTATAGGTTAGGATCAACAACACTTTTGTTGAATCCCAAACTCATCAGGTTTCCATCAATCCTCTCATATCAAGATGTGTCTTCTTGAGTCCATGTAGGGCCTTCTTCAACCTACACTCATGAGACTCCTTCTCATGTATGACAAAACCATCCGACTACTCGATGTATATTTCTTCCTCAATCTCTCCATTGAGAAAGGTTGTATTCACATCCATATGATGTAGTTTCCAAACCATGGATGTTGTGAGGGAAATAATCATCTGGATAGAAGTGTATCGAGCAACAGGAGAAAAACGTCTCCTCATAATCTATTCCCTCCACCTGAGAGAATCCTCTAGCAAAAAATCTTGCTTTGTGCTTCTCGATGCTTCCATCAACAATATGTTTGATCTTATATATCCATTTGGAAGTCACTACAAACTTCCCCTGAGGTCTCGGAACAATATCCCACACATCATTCTTCACGATGGATTACTCCTCCATCATGACATCTCTCCATATTCGATGACTAGTTGCATCCTCATAACAGAAACGCTCAAAATGAATGATGTGGCTCATAGTTGTGGCATAACATGAATATCTCTAAGGTATATTTCTCACTCAAAAGGTATCACGAGGAGCTACATATCCTTTTTCCTCCTGCAGAGTCTGACGAGCACATGTAGGTCTCTTTCAACCTAATGCAATATCGTTGGGAACATCAATTGGAGCTACAAGTTTAATGGGGTCAATTTGATCAATATCCATGTGAGATCCTCTAGATCTCTTAAAAAATACCTCCTCCTCAAAGATAGCATATGTGCTCACCTCAATCTATCTCTAACCAGGGATGTAGATCCGATATGCCTTCGAAGACTCATTGTACCCCACAAATGTACCCTTTCTTCCTGAAGGGTCTAGCTTGATCTTTTTTTCCTTGGGTACATGAATGTATACTAGATAGCCAAATATCCTGAAGTGTCCAACCTCAGGATTCACTCCGGTGAAGGCCTCCTCGGGCATCATGTTCCTCAAAGTCTTATGAGAACTTTTGTTATGAACTTACACTATAGTCATGGATGCCTTTTCCTCTGCAAAAGGAATTTGATAGTCCAATTGTTCGCATTTTATACAATATGAGTGAAGCACCGACAAAAGTGTTATTTTGTCCATTATAAGATGAGAATTTCACTGGCATTAAACCTTCTATCGTGACTCTAAGTACCTCTAAAATTCCAAATCAAGGCATGTAGATTTTACAACATGCGAGAATTGTTTTGAGCGTTGTTATTAATTGTATATTAATTGTATGTGAATGGAATAAAACCACTAATCGCGTGGACTATTAACCATTCACTCAAAATTATTCACTGCTATTACAAGAAAGTAATCCTTCGACATCCCCAAAGCTCATACATAGATGCCATTGATCCAACAAAACCTAGAGAACTGTGTTTCAACCAAAGAATCTTCCAAGCATCATGTTTCCCCAACAAATCTGCACATCCATTTATCTCTTTTATGAGATAATGTAAATTTAGGGTTTTTGTAGGACATTATTTTCATGGAGTGGATGACCCATGGTCCATGCACCCCCTCCACTCTGTCCTCTTTCAAATGAATGTTCTCCCACATCCCAAATGAACCCTCTAACACTTTCATGATGGTGAGAGTAGAGCACACAACCCATGAGAATACAAAAAAAAGCTCCATATTAATCGGTGACCATGATCAGAATAGCTCCAAAGTCACTGAAAGATAAAAGGAAGAGCGTCGATGAGCCTAATGGCCATGAGGGAAAGTTCCCTGGTATACACCACATCTTTTGATATCATTCCCAGACATCAAATTTGCATGTCATTTAATGTGAAAATGTGGGGTCATTCGATAATTGTATCCAATAGACAACCGGTGGATGAAGAGCTATGGGCGTTGAGCTAGGGGTCCTGTACAAACATGGACGAAGTAGTCGCTATGTTATAGAGAATAGAAGTGTTCTCTAGCTCGGTTATTATGGGCGGTTGAATCATAATCCGTCCAAGGCAAGCTCGGCCACCCTGTGCACCGTGGTGCAAACCCAAGAGTATTTGTTGGATTCCAGAAATGGGTCAGTAATCTCATCGAGGAAACAGTTTCTGAGTCTATTAATTGTTAGATACACGAGGTTGATTTCACTCTGGGATATGGAGGGCTGCTGAGGAGGGCCTTATTTTCCATAAAGAATCTCGATGGATCTCTTCCCCTTGAGAAATTTGTAGTGATTGGAATCTATATATCTCATCGCCTTACTCGACTCCACAATCCATCCCACCAAAGAAAATGTTGCCACATCCAAATTTGTAGGAAAAATAAATCCAGTGTCTAATTGGAAAAAATTCAAAGCCCCTCTTTGAAATATCCATTAATAACATCATTGTTTTAGAGTTTATCTGAAGTAGAAAGAAAATTTATTTTTCTGGGCCATCCCGTGAGGGAGTCAAGCCCAGTCCTGCTCTGATACCATGTTGTTGTTCATATAAGATATGATCAATATATTATTACAATGATGAGTGTTCCATAAATAGGGAACATAAGGTGACCATCCATGAAAGGATGCATCCCTTGAATAATCAATAACTATTTATTATTATCATTTACTTATTATATTTAATATTTAATAATCAATAATAATTATATTATTAATTATTATCTTTAGAGAGTGTCTTCCTGATGTTGTCCAAACATCAACACAAAGTACAGGTAAATTTTGATATTCCATTATTTGAAGGACTGATAGATGCAGATGTTGTAGATAAATGGCTGAATCTGCTCAAAGGGTATTTTTCGGTCTGTTATTTTTCTGATAAAGAAAAAAAATAAATTTTCACTCCTCAAAGTCGTCCCCCATGTTAAGCATTGGTGGGATACTTACTTTGAGAAAAGGGCCATAGAGGAATCTGCAATATTTGTGGTCGCGCCCACACTGGACTCATTCAGGGATTCCATTAAAGAACAATACTACCCTGTTGGAAGCTATGAGGAACAATACACTAGATGGACCACCCTGCGTTAGGAAAGTGACCAAACAGTATTAGATTTCACCAATAATTTCCATACCCTACGCACCAGATTGGGTATCAAATAATCTGAATGAGATATGGTGCCCAAATACCACAGTTGTTTTCATATATACATTCAAACAGAATTGGAGTTTCTAGACATCGCATCATTGGGTATGACATATATATATGTTGTCAAGATCGAGCATAAATTTATGCAGAAGAGGCAATATTTGTATCTTCAATCTTTTCACAATTGAAACAAGGCAAAGGTGGCCCCAACCCACACAACAAGGGACATAGAAAAGGTTTCCACTCTCCGAACAACCAGTCGAAGACGCAATAGAAGAAGGGAAATGAGAAGTCAAAGAAGGACACGAGAAAATGGTGTGGATACCATAAAATCCCTTGGCACAACATCAACAAATGTCACTCCCAGTAGTCACTCGTGGCTAAGTTGAAATCTTATGAATCCAAGGTCGATTCCAACTCCAACTCAAATCCAAAAGGAGGGAAGAATATTATCAATGATGAACCCAGTGCCACGGTCAGTACCACCAAAGTACAACCAAGTGAACCAAAAGAACCAGAGGAAGGGGAACGCCTCTTTCACTCGCAGATGTGGGTAAAGGGGAATCTATTTCATTTCATTGTCTATAGAGACAGTTAGAAGAACCTGATCTCAGTAGAGTTCATCCAGTGGATGGAACTATCGAAGACATTGCACCCTCAGCCCTGCACCATCGACTGGATTTTCCAAAAAAGAGATATTTGTGTCAGCCAACATTGTCGTTTTCCCTATGACATCAAGCCCTTCAAAGACAAGGTATTGTGTGATATTGGTCCCCTTGAAGTTTGTGATGTTCTTTTAGGATAACCATATTTGTGGAAGAGAAATGTTGTGTATTAGTATAGACCCCATAGTGTTATTATTACTTTGGGTAGACAATTGTATAGGATACCAGAGGTGGCACCACCTATCGGTATTTATTTAATCTATGCTAAGCAATGTAGTAAGGTCATTTAACATACTAGGAAGTTCGTCTTCTTTGTGATCTAAGCTCACAGTAAGCCAAAGGTCACTGCCACATTCATGGCCTCTACACAGAGTCTCTCTTTACAATAGAAGCAAGTGGACAGGATCATGGAAGACTATAAAGACATCTTCTCCTCACCCACCAGGGCACCGATGCACTATCGATTCAAACATCCAATTGATCTAAATCCCGGTGCACCTCTGCCTAATCGACCAGTCTATCATCGCTCATTGATGGAAAATTATGAAATCAAGCATTAGATCCAAGAGCTTCTTCAAAAGGGGCACATCAGACCCATATCCTCCTCTTGTGGAAACCTGATTGTACTGGTGTAGAATAAAGACGGGACTTGGCGGCTCTTCATTAATTACAGAGAATCAAACAAAATTACAGTCAAGAACCGATACCCAAGTCCCATAATTGATGACCTTCTTGACCAGCTCAAGGGGGAAGAGTTCTTCAACAAGATTGATCTAAAGTCTAGCTACCACCAGGTTCCCAATGAACCAACTGATGTATGGAAGACAACATTCAAATCTAAAGAAGGTCTCTTTGAATGGTTGGTCATGCCCTTTGGCTTAACAAATGCACCAACCATTTTTATGAGGTTGTTGGATGATGTATTAAGACCCTTCACCAACTCTTTTGTGGTGGTATATTTGGATGACATCCTCATCTTCAACATAAATTGGGGGAGCACATGCAACATATTCAACAGGTTTTGAGCACTCTGCGACATCACAAGCTATATGCGAACTTGGAAAAATGATCCTTTGGCATGAACAGGGTCCAATACTTAGGCTACATTATTGATGAGCATGGGGTACATGTTGATCCATCTAAGATCCAAGTCATTCGTGAATGGCCAGCCCTGAACACACTCATCGAGCTTTGAAGCTACCTGGGATTGGCCGACTTTTATAGACGGTTCATCTTGGGATTCTCCCATATTGCATGGGTCCTCAGCCAAGTGACCAAGGGAGGTGGCAAGGAAAATTTCACATGGGGGAAGGAACAACAACGAGAATTTGATGATCTAAAGCATCACTTGTGCTTAGCTCCAGTACTCTCCTTACCCAATATGCAACAATCATTCGATATTGAGACAGATGCATCCAACTATGTTGTAGGCATAATTATCACTTAACGAGATCATCTGGTGGCATACCATAGTGAGACACTCTCAAATGTTGTCCGTAAATACCCCACTTATGACAAGAAAATGTATTTCATTGTACAAGCCTTTTGTCAATGGAAACATTACATTCTAAGAAAGGAGACAATCATCCACACTGATCACAAGCCTTTGCAGTTCATACAGACACAAGGGAAGTTGCAAAATGACCGCCATTAGAAGTGGTCCACCTACCTACAATAGTTTTGTCTCAACATCAAGTATAAGGCAGGGAGCACAAATATTGTCACTGACTTCCTCAGTCGACCTCCCGTGGCTGCACTCACCACCATGTTCCATTCCTATGGACATGCAGCATCCGAGTGATCCCAACTTTATCAGCAAGACCCGGACTTTGCCACCGCCTATCAAATCTTGGGTATAGGCACGAATGTCACCAATTTTCATATTCAG
>JZKD02S1832553.1:1446379-1490736 GCA_000966675.3 Picea glauca
ATGAGGGTCCTCCAACTTCGTAAGGCCATAACTCTCAAACCATGAGGAGTTATGTGACGTTACACATACCACCAGAAATGGAATGACATGTACTATCCATATAGAATAGTATTATTTGAAAATATATCATAACTCATACTGTTATCGATCAAACAAACTTGGGTCCATTACCCAAACCTGGGGCCTCCATCTTTTCATGGCCATAACTCTCTAACCGTGAGGAGTTATGTGAAGTTACACATACCACCGAAAATGGAATGACAAACACTGTCCATCTAGGATAGTTTACCTGACAAATTCATTGTCCTTCATCTCATTATTCTAGAATTAAGCATGGGTTCTCTTACTCCTCAAAGTGTCTTCCCGTGAGGGCTTTCACCATAAGGGGACCACTTTGGAGTTCATCCATATTTACTTATTATCAACCATGATAAGACAATAATGAGTCATCTTTACATCAACCAATATTGGGTCCATTACCCAAACCTTTTTGTTGCGGGACTTTCTTCAAGGGTTGACATCAATGACAACCAACCTTAATCAACACTTTCCACCCCCAAACTGACAGCCAATCAGAGGTCATCAATCAGATGATTTTTCACATCCTACATATGTACAACTCTAATCATCCATGTACCAGGGATGAGATTCTCCTGTATGTTCAACACAACTACAACATGGCTCTCCATATCTCCACCATCCATAACCCACTTTGGTGGCACTAGGATTCCAACGCTTTGGTCCCATTGATGTTGCATTACTTATTGCCACCACATAGGAAGAATTTTCCCATGTTTAGCTTGAGGCTGACATAGCCACCATATTCATTGAGCGGATTCAACACATCCGCCAAGAGGTCCATGATATTTTGTAGAAATCCAATGCTAAGTACAAACAATGCCATGATCAACATAGGGTCTCGCACCATTTTCAGGTGGGAGACAATGTCTGGTTATATTTGGAGAAAGAGCGTCTTACAAGGCCCCATCGGAAGCTCTGTCCACTTCGCTATGGGCCTTACACTATCGCCAAGGTTGTGGGTAGCAATGCTTTTGATCTCAACACTCCACCCTTCCTTGTATTGCACCCAGTGTTCAATGTGGACCTCCTTCGGCCATATTTTCCACCCTTATTGGACAAATCATAAATCACAGAACATCTAACTGACACCAATAGAGTTCAACCCTCTCTGCATGAAACAAACATCCACTGATCAGATACTAGACACACGGGTAAAGGAAACTCGCCAGCAGAGGATCCAACTTTATCGGGTCATCAAGGCAGGGCAACTCCTACACCAAGGCAAGTGGCTTACCCAGGGAAAAATTTAGCAGAAGTTTCCTCACCTGATGGGGGAAATCAATGCAATGGAGACCATTGCTTCCAAAGGGGGGATGATTGATGCAGGTGGATATTAGTGGCCACCCACCTATTCCAACTGGTTTCTCTTGACAACTTTTAGTTCAACATGTTCTTTTGTACTTCTTTGTAATTGTAGATTATACACTTTCGAGGTTGTTCGAAGCCCTACATATCTTCCAGGTGGAGATGGGTGGCCACCCACCTAATCCAACTGGTTTAGTTTGGAAGTTTTCATATCATTATATCTTTCTGTACTTTGAGGGCCGTTTTGGGGCCCTAAATAGTGTTTTTTTGGCTTTCCACAATCAAACTGAAGACAAAGTCAGAGTTTGATAGCATAATCTATATTTATCAAAAATACTTTTCCAATGGGCTATCACGTGCCTAAAACAGAGGTCGTATTAAAAATTAATGACCCTAGGAAGTTGACGTACCAACTTACACATCGGGGCCCACATAACTTTTGGTGCTTCAACTCCTAGGGTTAGGTTTTTGGATGTATAGGGTTTTGGCATTCATGAATAATGTTAAAAGGGCCTCTGGAGCCTAATTGTAATCATTCTTCTCAGACGAATGCACGTAGTAGCCAGATCTCTTCTCATAGATAGCCACCACCATTCGAGCAAGTTGTTTCAGTTCTGCGGTTTTACAGTTTCAACCTATTTCATTTATTCAATAGAAATTATTGTTCACTGGATATCTGTTATTATCTCTGTATTATTGTATTTAGTCTGTTATTAATTTTTTCCCTCTCATAAATCCAGATCAGAAACCATTGTGTTCATTCCCATATTGTCCAGGGTCCCTTCTTTATTTGGAAATTGAGGTATCTCTTTCGGAACACAACAGTTGTTGTATCCCTCCTGCTGCATGGTTGGGAAATTTTCAACCTTTTGATTCGGGGAGACAAAGAGGTTTTGTGTTTGCACTGAAGAAACCACTGTAGAAACATCCATAGACTAGTGCCGAGTCAGAGGTATTTTCTCGTCCACTAGGATAGGGCCACAGTCAAAGGCATCCTAATGTGGAGTTGTGGAGGGAGATGTGACATCATGCAGAGAAGGGAGTTGAGACAGAATAAGTGGAGGGGGAGGTGTTGCACCTCTTTCATCACCTTAGTGAGCAAAATAGAGGTTCTTGCAAGCTTAGTTGGGTTTTCTAAGAAGGACAGCTGCAAGGAAAAGGGTTAGAGAAAGAAACATAAAACAATAACTAAGAATTAAATTAAGAAATAAAACAACAACTAAATTGATAAACATAAGGACATAAGGACAAAAGAAACAATGAGACCCATGTCACCAATGATAAGGCTGACATTAGTGAAAGAAAACGCCGAGAATAAAGAGGACTATGAGTCCCTTCTTCCTCCAAGGGAGGGCTCTTGGACCCCCACAAATAAGCTCTTCTTACAACTTTGAAAATGAAAATGAAAATGGTGAAATAATTCTTTGCTAATCCACTCAAGGGATGAGATGGATTGCCCAATGCAATGATGCAAGTATACTCTTGGCAAGGATAGAGGATTCCTCAAGAGAATAATGGCAACATAACTTTGCTATGAATTCCTTGAAAAATGAAGTGTATCCATGGCCTTTTTATAGCATTTCTTTGGGTTATTGTCCAACTAGTTTGTAGTGTGTAAAGAGGCTAATTAGGGCATTTCTAGGTTTTTGACCAGCCACCCAGTCGAATCTAGTCCAGATTTGAGTGTCAAATCAAGTTGGAAGCTGAACCAGAAGTGGGTGGGAGGATGACCACTCTCATAAATGCGTCTTTTCTCAGGTGCGTGTCTTTTTGCGACCACAGTTGCGCATCGTGCGCATGCACACGATTTATGCATTCCTGTTTTGCGCATGTGCGTGCGCGCCCAGTGTTTTCATAGCGCCCTTTAATTTTTGCACTAGTTGTATAGTTTTGACCCTTTGTAAATGCTTTTGTGTTAATTTAGATCCATGGATGACCTCATAACTGTTTGACGATGTTGAATTCTTGTAACTATTTGCAGATGAAATTTCAGTGATAACAGATGCCCCCTGACGGATGAGGTTAGGAGCATACGTATAGCCGAAATCCATCAATGTTTCTTCTACTGAGAGTGTTTTTGTAAGAGAGAGCAATAGTGGGATTGTCAAGAGTGCCCCGTTGGAGGGAGAAGGGAACCTGTAGAACCCAACCTTCCATAAGGTGTGTAAAAATAAACTGTGTACAAACGAGGTGGGCATGCCCCATGCTCATGTCATGTAACTCAAAAAGAGGAATGAAGTGTTGATATAGACAATTGCAACGCCCTCGGGGGCGGTCGTGATAAAGGCAGAAGACAATTCTGCAGAGGAACATACTCTGAATAGTAGGCAGTGACACCTGTAAGAAGTATCACAAATTCTGTAGGCATTGATAGCCCAGCCAAGTTCAGAGGTCTTCAGCAAGTATAAGAACTAACTACAATAGTAGCAAAGTAAGACCCATCGTATCATGAGAAAGTGTTGACGTCGAATGTTATGGGGGTCAACGACAGCAGGGAGAAATTGTGGTTCTCCCTGTGTCGTCTGAGATCTCTCATTAGATAGGTAATGAGAGTCAAGATACTGTCTCCCTTCTGGAAAACTGTGCTGATGTCAACAAAAAAGGGGGACGTGATTCCCAGAAGCAAATAGCTTCGTGAAATCTACTAGATGTGGTTAGGAATTTGGAAGAGGTAAATGGTCGAAGTCAAGATGTATGGAGACTCAATATTGCCCTTGGTTGGGGGTGTATGCGAAGTATAAGTGGCCGCAACCGTTCAACTAAGTCGAGTGTCAGGGGGACAACAAGACGTGGGCGAAGTTGTGCCAAAGGCGGGAGAAAGTGAATAAACTCAGAGGGCAGAGGTAAGTGGCCTGTGGGATACTCAGAGGATATGGATGATGTCAATAAGGGTAGATGATGAAGAGTGCCCCAACCAAGGGCGACATGGGTTGCGTTTGCCAAAAAGGGAAGAAGATCGCCAAAGGTGACGACAAAAAGGTAATGTAACTACTGGAAACAAAGGTGTTCGTACAATAAATAAAGAATAATTTGGGATAAGTGTACAAATACAGAAATGGGTGCCCCAATGTGATATGATTGGCCCGGGTAGGGCATGATTTGCTTGGAGAATTGGTGAAGGGTGGGGGCCCCATGGGTGGGTTTCTGTATGAGGTAGGTGAAATGAAGGGAAATTTACAGGTGGGTAAACTGATTGTGGATGAAATGGAGGGTTCATGATACTGTGGAGGTGTAGTAAAAAAAAAGGAACCGTGAAGAGATAATCTGGGAGTCCATTTGGGAAAGCTAGCGAAATGAGGAGGAGTATGTGGTTGATTCGCGACATGATGTAAGACTATCGGGACTCCCATCCCTAAACGGTTTTGAAAAATAGTATGAGTGTCAAAGGCGCAAAAGGGTGATATGAATGGGACAACTCATGTGGGTAAGAGTGCTACCAGGTGACAGTGCCGAAGATGCAAATGGAGGTGTTGGTATTGCAGAGCCAGAAATGGGGATCCTAGAGGCAAATGTCAGAGGGTGTGACTGGAGATACAAGTGAGATTCAGAGGGAATGACTACATGCCAGTGATAAGTATATACCTGAAGGGGTTGCGTTGATGTATGATGACCAAGTACCTGCACACATGAAAACCAAATACCCGATGTGAACAATATCTAAACAAAATCGAACATATGAGAATTTATTTGATAATTTTGAATATGCGCATGCGTACCTAGTCAGGGTATGAAAAAAATGGCGTCCCAGGGGCTCGGGATGAAAAGAGGCCCAGGGACTGTCGTGATGTAGATGACGGGATGTTGATCCCGTGGCTGAAGATGGATCGAGAAATGGACACTCGGAGCTCTTGGAATGGTGAGTGGAAGTTTGGCTAAAAGGCCTATATATAGCTGTAGGGCCCACATTGCCACCTCATTTATACTTGTTGCTATAGTGACTGGACGAGAAGTATTCAGAGGAGATTTGGAGATTCTGGGAGGATGAGGCATCCGATCGAGGACCAACGAGCTTCAGTTTAGTGGTCTAATCATCCTGCATAGAATTAGGATTTCCTTTTTTTGGGTAGGAGTTGTACAGAGGACCGTATAGGGGGTTTTATGGGTGTGGGCCCCTACGTGCGCGGGCGATCCGAAAGTATGCGTGCACAAGTGCGCACCTGCCCACTGGATAGGCATGCATGGGGTTTCCTATAAGAGGGACAAGGGCGTGCACTATGTGTGCACCTATTGGCTGCACAGTTGCACATGTGTGCATGGTTGTGTATTGGACAGACATGCGTTAAGGCGCGATTGTGTTCATGATAGGGGCGCATGAAGGCGACTTTGTATGTTGAGAAAGCGCACACTCATGCGTGCTTGATGGATGGACAGGCATGCCTGAGTTTGTGCCTGTGTAGTGAACAGGGGCGCATACATGAACGCCTGTGGAGTGAAAAAGCACGCACGTGTGTGCGCCTGTGGGTTAAACAACCGCGCCTTGGAGGCAAGGTTGATGGGTGTAAAACTTATCTTTTTAATGTTATTTATGGTCCATTTGGCTGACTTAGGACGACTGTATGTGGTTGAAGGTGATCATTTGTGCATGATGCCAGTTGGGTGGCAAGAGAGAGATTGGTCCCAGCTGAGAGATACTGTGGCTATTGAGGAGCTGGGGTATGTGTGACTTTGGCAGCCTGTGGGCTACTGAAGTTCTTTGAGTGCCCCTTGATACGGGTGCAGGAGTATCTCCTGCAGTTCCTTATCCAGATGTGGAGTCCAGACCTGCATTGTTTCATAGTGTGGGGAGAGAATATTTCCTTCACTGCGGTGGAGGATGTATACTTTTTGACTCGGCTCCCATTTCGGGGAATGCCCCTACTGACGGAGTCGGTGTTACCGAGGGATGTGGTGCTAGTGACAGTTGGCCGGAGGTACTGTTCGGGGGTGAACTTTATGTCTGGCACTGTTATGAGAATTGGGGCGATGGATGCTCTAGCACATCGCTGCATAGCAGCGATGATTGTGAGAGTGTATGGCTCCCTTGCGATGCAACGGATCAGTGGTGGTCAACTGTGTGTGATGGAGAGGGTGTTGGCCGGTGAGCACTTCGCCTGGGGGATTACGCTGCATGCCAGGATGGTAGGGTAGCTGGACCACTGTCGGTCCATGGATATAGGAGAGTTTGCCTTTGGGTCCATCCTAGTGGCCTGGTTTTTGGAGAGGGTGCCTATGTTGTGCCCTAGGATTTTATTTTGTGCACCTGGGGTGCGAGAGCCGCGACTAAAGCGGTAGTCGACTATTTTTCTTCGCCACTATGGTGGCGAGGGCAGCCACTTCTTTACTGCTGAGGTGACGTAGGTGTGGTGGCAGATGTTGCAGGTGATATTGCAGTTCCCCTATGCTGTGGTTGACTTCCGAGAGGATCCAGACATGGTGTTACCTCCAGGGGAGGTGTTTGACTGTCGAGGTATGTTGATGAGTTATATATATATGTTTTTTGAGATAGAATGACATATGTATATGATATAGATTTCGATACTATATGTTGCTTGTTTGTATGTGCAGATGTGGCACCTCGCGAGCGTGAGGTGGAGTTGCAGAGAGCGCCGGCTCGTCAGGAGCCGGAGAGACCGCAACAGGGAGGGCCATGGGTTGGAGAGAGATGTCAGTGTGAGGACGCCGAGGCAAGACAAGCTGATCCTTAGAGAGGAGTGAGGAGACGCCAATTTGATGACCCTGGTGCCAGGCCATCACATGTTCCTCTGGCGAATGCCAGAGCAGATTTTGAGGACATACGTCATCGCCTGGAGGCGGTGCTACATGGCGTGCCTGAGGGCATGTGGTATTGCATCCAGGATGAGGGCATCCTGGAGCAGTGTGTGGTGATTTCATTGCCATGGTGGGTCGTGGTACGATGGGAAGCAGTAGCAAGTGCTTCGATGACTGGACGATTACCTCTGGGGCAGGAGGGACCAGTAGTGGGTGGGGGACCACCGTCTGAGGGAGGGGTAGGAGGTGGTGCTCTAGAGGCACCTTGAGTGGTTATCTATGTATTGTTGTATTTTTGTATATAGGCTGGTGAGTCCATTTTGTACCGAGGTGCTTCACTGGCCTACAGATACTTGTATTTTTGTATGTAAACATTTGGATGGCACTGTGGACCGTTTTATATATACATGAGTATACATTTTGAGATCTATGTGGTGTTTACATGTGTTTTGTTAATGTGTTGATGACGTCTAATTGATATATGTTGTGACAGGTTGTTGATATGTTTATGTATGTGTAGAGGTAGCTTGATGTGATATATGCCAGTCTAACACAATATTAGCTAAGTTATCTATAATTTGATTCAATTGTCTTGGAATATGTCTAAATGTAATGGAATCAAAATGTCGAGAGAAAAGTCTAACCTGCAGGTATTTGCGAAAGAGGCAAGGATCGCGTATGAGGTACACATTGTTGAGCTTGAGAAATACTAGTTGAGATTCAAGAAAGATGCTAAGGTGATGAATACGATGATGCTAGGCATCGGCCAGGAGGCCAATGACAGTAGTGTATTCAGCTTGGTTGTTGGTTGCTAAACCCAAACATATGCTGCTTGAATGGAGCATTTCGTGTGAGGGGGTGTAGAGAGCCCAAGCAATCGAAGTGAGATTTTGTGTCCAATGGTTGGCACCATCGGCGTAATCGATGTGGTAGGCTAGTGGAGGAAGCATCTGTCAATAGCACAAGTGATAATTTAGACATGAGGGATGGAAAAAAAGATTAAAAACACTATAAAAGAAATAACCTAAAGTAGAATGATTACATTTAAGCATAAAATTTCTTTAAGTATAACCCGTTGATGGGTTCTTTGAGAGAGAGGCCTTCAGGAGAAGCCAAGATGTATGCACCTTTGGTGAGGCAATGTTGGATAATATATGGGCCATACCATAGTGACTCGAATTGTCCATGTCCAAAGGTATCATGAGCGATATCATAAGCAAGGACGAGGTCGCCTTCATGAAATGAGAGAAGGTTGACATGTCGATCAAAGGTAGCCTTTGATCGTTTTTTAGCTGCCTCATTGTTCTATAATGAAGATCGATGATCTTCATCCAAGGACTCTAAGTTCAACAAGCGCTGCTCCATTGGAGCAGTGTAGAGTAATAGCTCAATTGCGGTGCGTAAGGTGGGAATTCCGCACTCGATGGGAAGCGTGGCCTCAACCCCATGGACTAGATGAAATGGTGTGAAACCAATAGCTATTTTCATAGCCGTACGATAAGCCCATAGCGTGGAATATAACATATGATGCCAATTGGTCTTATGTTTATTAATCGTGCCCTGTAACATGGTCTTGAGGACCTTGTTAACTGCTTTGACCTATCCATTAGAATGAGGGTAATATGGTGAGGCAAACTCGTGGGAGAATCCTAACTGAGATGAGAGTTCGACAAAAATCTCATTCTCGAAGTGTTTCCCGTGATCGGAAACAAGTTGGAGTGGTACTCCAAAGCGAGATATGACGTGGTTAAAGAAAAAACGCACTGCGGTGTCAGCGGTATTGTTGAAGGTGAACATAGCTTCAGCCCATTTGGTGAAGTAATCGACCGCGACAACAATGTATTTGTGTCCATTGCTGGAGGGGGGATTACAAGTCATGGATTCGATGCCCCATTTACAAAAAGGGCCGGCAGTGATGACTTGATGAAGAAGACTAGGTGGTGCTCGGGCTTTGTTGGCATAAAGATGACACTTCTCGCATTGTTTCATGACGTAAATGCAATCGTAAAACAAGGTAGGCCAAAAGTAAGCTGCTCGGATAATCTTCTGAGCAGTGGATATTCCCGAAAGATGGCCCCCACATGCCCCGCTATGGCAGTTGTTAAAGACTCTATCGGCCTCGTCAATGGTTAGGCATCAATGAAGAATGGTGTCGACCCCGCACCGGTACAAGATGTCTCCGATGAGGAGGTAGCAGGGGGCTTGGTGGCGAATACGACGACGATCATCTCGTGAAAGGTGGTTACCAAAATTTTGAGTTCGGAGGTAGACGAGGAGGTCACCGTACCAAGGATAATCCAAAGTGATGTAAAAGAGGTGTTCGTCGGAAAAGTCGATATTGACGGGGGCATTGGTTGTGTTAGAGGGGAAGGTTGTGACAAGTTCGGTGAGAATGAGGGCTTTCTTGCTCTTGGGTATTGAGAATTCGAGATTGTACTCCTGAAGGATAACGATCCATCGAGCAAATTTGTCGTTAATTTGCCGAAGACTGAGCAAGTATTGCATAGGGTTGGAATCTGCTACAACCTTAGTGGTGTGAAGCAGAATGTAGTGACGTAGTTTCTGTACTGCGAGGATGACTGCAAGAGCTAGTTTCTCTTCGTGTTTATACTTCAAGGGTGGCCCTGAGAGGTTTTTACTAACGTAATAAATGACATGCTCACGATTGTCATCACCTAGCTGAACGAGAACTTCTGCTACTAAAACAATTGATGTTGATATGTAGAGGATATAATCGCGATTGTAGTCAGGTGCACTAATTAAAGGGGCGTTGGAGAGTGCCTTTTTAAGATCGTCAAATGACTATTGGGCATGTTCATCCTAGTGAAATGGGATGTTGTGACGTAGTAAGCGAAGGAAACCGTGTGTGCGAATGGCGTAGTCTGGGACAAATTGTCATAGAAAGCTAGCCTTGCCTTGTAGGCTCTGAAGTTGACGTAAATTCCCGGGAGGTGGAATTTTAGTGATAGCTTGGACTTTGAGGGGGTCCACAGTAATACCTCTTTGGGAAACGATGAAGCGGAGGAGACGCCCCGCGGTGACGCAGAATATGCACTTGAGGGGATTCAAGCGGATGTTGTATTGACAACACCATTGGAAGATGATTCGTAAATCATCAAGATGTTGAGTGCGTTTCTTGGATCGAGCTGTGAGGTCATCCAAGTATGCGAGGATGATATGAGCCAGATCGTGAAAAATGTATGTCATCGCCCATTGGAAAGTTGTGCCAGCATTCTCTAAGCCAAAAGGCATGACGCAATATGCAAAAGCACCCCAAGGGGTAGTAAATGCGGTTTTCTACTGATCGGTTGGGTGAATTTGAATTTGATTATAACCAGAGAAACTGTCCATGAAGGATAGAGCCTCGTGGCCTGCACAGTCGTCAATAATTTGATCGATGAAAGGCATTGGAAATCTGTCGTTGGGACATGCATGATTGAGATCACGAAAGTCCGTGCAGACACAGATAGTGCCCTGTTTGAAATAAACGGGGACGGGGTTGGAACACAGTGAGGTATAGGTGATGGGGTAGATGAACCCAGCCGCGCGTAATTTATCAATTTCAGATTTGATGGCCACAGATTTGGATGGGTGTAGAGGTCGTTGTTTTTGACGAACTGATGTAATGTCGGGCCAGGTGTCGATGCGATGTTCGACGATAGAGGGATCGAGGCCAGACATTTCCGTGTATGACCAGGCAAATATATCTCGATATTCCTGGAAGAGGGATTTATAGGCGGTGATTTCTTGAGGAGTGCAAGCGAATCTGATGGTGATTTCCTTGACGACGCCATTTTTGATGGAAATGTCGATTTTAATTGCCAGAGAAATGTTGGCCATGTTTCCTTCTTCAAAAGCATCAGGGGCAGGAATGGGGTTTTTGAATCAGTCGATAGGCCCTGATGGGATAAAATCCTTGGTTTCGACTGTGTATATGAGGTGTTGGTTAGGCGGCGTGGAGTCTTCCTGTGGAAAGAAGAGTGCGCGGTGATGTAGCGCATCCTATGGGTAGTTAGGGTTGTTTAAATCTTCTAGTATTTCCTCGTCACAGTGGAATTGGTGGGAATACAAGGGGTCGTGAAGAGTTATATAAGTGATTGTTGTCGTGTGGCTACCCCATGTGGATGAAGAAGCAGGGGGAATGACGTGAGGAAATTGCGAGGGTTCGCTCGACATAAACCAAATGTCGAAGTACTGAGGAGTACCTGTGGTAGTTGGGTGTAAAATTTTCGTAGGGAAATGAGCGGGAGAGTTGGGGGGATTGGGGGGTGAATCCTCAGATAAGTCAGCCAAGAACTATGGAGGCGCTGGAAGGGCCTCGGGTTCAGGGGAAATGACATGAAGAACCTCTAGTGATGAGGTAAGGTCAACTATCGATTATGTGTGTTTGTGAAGTAGGGTCAATTGGCATTGCCTGTATTCAATGATCATAGGACACTCGTATGTAAAATGATCTAATGATTCACATAGAGAGCAAGGGAATCTCATACGTTCATTGACTGAAGTTGTGACATAACGGATGTTAGTGATTGTTGGTAAGGATGACGTAGTTGGATTGGGTTTGCTCTAGAATCTTTGGCGTACTGCGGCTAATGTCTGCCGAAAGCATGGCAATGCTGGGAAATGGTGGGTATAATGACCATATTCTGAACATATAGCGCAAGAGAATTTTGTTCGCAACCATTTACTACTTGAATGGGGGGTGGTAGCGAAAGTACTGGCTATAGTGGCGAGTGTTGAGGGGGTTTGACTAAGTGGAATCAAATTCCGTAACTTTGGTAGAGATGGGCAGTTGGTGGGTTGGGGTGCATATTTCTCACATAGCGCGCAAGGGGGTTGGACACATGGGGGAAGAAAAACTGTGGGATCCTTCTTCTTTCTCCCGCTGCCAGCTGTGGCAGGTGGGGTAGTGAGTGGGGGTGTAGAGGGTATGGTGGGAGTAAGTATGGGAATCGTCATTGTGATTCCTTCCGTTTGGGGGGGGAAGGGATGGTCGAGGGACCATATCTGGAGGATGTAAATACCAAACTGGAATTGCTAACACCATATTAGGGAGGGTAAGCATTGCGGCTACCTAGAAAGCTTCAATTCTAGGTGGAGGATAAAAGAAGGGGATTTAAGTGATGGCTTGGTGAACTGTCTCCCAAACTGGGATATGTCCTTGGCGAGAGGTGAAATCATGGACTGGTGGGATCGACGGATTCGTAGGAGGCTCGTGAGGGGGAAGTTATGTGACTAGTGGGACGTCAGATATGATAGAAGCTTCAATAGGAGGAAGGGTATCCTTTGTGTTAGTTCTGTTAGATGATATGACACATACTTGATTGGAAGGATGAAGGAGCAGTGGTGCTCCATGGTAAGTTCCTAACAATGATGGATCTTTGAAAATTCTGGGACCCATCTTCACGAGTGGGTATGCGTCATGACTCGTGTGGATGAGAGGAAGAATGTTATCGATGTTGGCAGATGGGTTAGGCTCGTAATGTGAAACTTGGTCAATGGTAACGATCTTCCCATTGTGGGGGAACATCTTTGTTCGAAAGACGGAAGAGGCAACTGCCTTCATAGCGTACATGTAGCTACGACCGAACATGATATTATAATCGAGTGGGGCATCGATAACTTCAATGTCGATGAGAATAGTCTTGCCCCCGAGTTCTACGGGGACATTTTGAAAGAGCCCTTCAGGAGATGATGGTCATCCGTCATAAGCTCATAAGGTAATGGAAGAGGGTATGAGTTCGAGGGAACCAAGTTTCTGCCATATAGATTTGGACATAATGCATGTAGATGCACCTTCATCGATGATACACCGATGAACTATGATGTTCCGTATTTTTACTGGGATTTGAAAAGAGAACAAGGCGGGAAGGCGAGGTTCTCCGTTGTTGAGATCAAATGTAATGAGTCGAGTATCTAGAGGGTTGACTTCCCCCAAGGTGGAAAGTAATGATTTTCGCTGAGTGGGACAAGTCTAAAGGACTTCTAAGACTGACATGGTAGCCGTGGATTGTGCTAAGTCATCAACCAAACTGTAATTATGAGCAGCCCTAGCCTGTGGGTTGTGGACATTCTTGCGTAATGGGATGTGAGGGATGCGAAGAGGTGGCTCTGTGTTAGGGCGAGGGATCACCAATAGAGGTCCCTTCGGTGCAGGGTTTGTCTCTGGAGGGATGGGAGGAGACTCAGCGGGTGCATGATACTGACGATTATGTGTTTGCAGAAGGATTTCTTCCTCACTAGTGAGCAGGATCGTGCGATCTGCTGGATTGTTTGGATTGAGATATTGTCCCACCTGAGGTGGGGGAGGATGCATGTCCTGTTGGGTGTTTATCACACCTTGGTGTGGAATAGGATTTTGTAGCACGGCATGGGGGGGTTGTTGCACGTATTATTGTGGGGCCTGCTGAGGGGCAGGCAGTGTTGGAGGATGGGTAGACTGCCTGAGTCTTTTAACCATTTGAAATCAACGATTTGGGGGCAATGATGAGTATAATGACCAAACTCACCGCAAAGGGCACAAGGGAAGTTGGTTTTAACATTATTGTTATTTCTCCCTTGATGCCTATTATTATTACCCCCCTGGGGGTTCTGATTCCCTTGGTTCTGGTTGCCCCCAGTAGATTGGTTTTGCTAGGGTTGATTCCCGCCTTGACCTGGGTTGTTGTTGTTCATGTTTCTTCCTTTCTTTTTGGCATTGTTTGACAGATGGGTCAGATTTTCCGTATTCAACTGTTCGAAATGTTGATATTGCTGAACGGGAGAGGGTTGAACAAAATTCACCCCTGCGTGAGGATGTGGGGGAGCGATGGGTTGTGGGGGACTAGGAAAAAGAAAGAATGGATTTTGTGGGGGTAACGATCCGTAAGGTACATAGGAAGGAATGGTTCTTTCGCTAGTACTAGAAGCTGAGGTAGAGGGGGTACCAGAACTCATTTGAATAGGTGGGTGTATGGGGGGTGCCGACGGTGGCCCACTGATGGGTGGAGGCATAGAAATAGGGTATGGTTGTTGATAAGGAGGTGGGGGGTAATAAGAAGTGCCCCCGTATGTCGTAGTGTATTGAGGTGTTCCATACATTGGTGGTTGTTGGGGTTGTGGACCGTGGTGAGTGGTATTACCAATCAGTCTGTCTATTGAGTGAGACATCCCAGGTTTGTCTTGGCCAAACGACACAAGTTTTGGGAGATCAGGAAGTACAGTGTATAAGTACCCTGACTGTGAATAGATGAGGTCATATTGTTGAGCCTTACTGATGGCTTCTTCTTCTGATTGAGGGAAGGTGGAAGCTACATCCTTACCGAGGAGAGAGACAAGTGATCTAAGAAACCAGTCAAGACATTGTTGTTTGGTGGTTTCTTCTTTGCATAAACTACGTCACCTACGCCACTCGTGAATGTGATCAGCGATATGTGTGGCTGAGGTTTATTTGAAATTAGAGAGTAGTTCCAGACCATTGTCATGGCAGATTGGTAATTGGAAGAAGGTCAAAAATTCTTTGGCCAAGGACTAGAAAGTCACATGGGACCCAGATTTTTCATCTACATACCATTTGGCTGATGGGTCAGTGAGTGTGCATTGAAATAATCGCAGTCTGACGGAATCATCCATAATGCTGTTAAAAGAGAAACATAGGTGAAAATTCATGACATGGTTGGCGGGGTCATCTCCTGCCTTCCCTTCAAACTTGGGTATGTCTGAAGGTAGTTTGGTGGGAATTGTGAGCCATTTGGGGTCAGGCAATATAGGATCATTGGTGAGTTTGCTTAGATCGGGTATGTTGAGAGAGGTCAAATATGACATCTGTAGCTAGGGGGGAGGATTAGCTCTAGCCATGGTGTGAGTGTGTTGTGAACTTGACCCTCGAGGGGGGCTCGGTGGGTTGGTACTTCCCCCTTGAGAGGAAGTGGGTCCTCCGCTTCCATGTAAAGGAGAGCGAGTGGACGACGGGACTTGGGAAGTGGACCCAAGTAATGTGGAACCAAGCAAAATTGATCCTAAGACAGTAGCACTCACAGGAGTGTGTGAAGGTGGTGTCGATGGGCGAGCAAGACCAAATACTCCCCCTAAGATAGGAGGGAGGTTTAGCAAGCGTCGGGAACGATGGGGATTTTGTGGGTCCCCTATGATGTCCAACTAGCTGAGTGAATGTGTGCAAATGGTGGTGAGAGTAATAAAGAAACAAGAGCCTTTGTTGCAAATTTTGAACTTTAGACAATATATATATCCAAATCAAAATGTAGTCAGAAGTGCATCATACATAAAGTGGTTTGAAAAAGAAGCATATATGTGGATAAGTGGGTTTTTTCTACGTGGGGAATCAAAGAAAACAAATGCTCATGTCCTAGAAGACGTAACGTCCTTCCTCTCAAATAACACTGGACCTTCCAATAGTACTCAACAGTGGGGTCTGAAGTCACCGGAAGAAAAACTAGTGAATGATGAAATAATTGGTTATAATGAGGGGTAAAGGGGCATATCCTGAAAGAGATGGTGATATTTCCCAATAGCCACACAAAATCCAATCAAGGTGCAATTGCAGCCCACAATTGCCACCCGGGTAGATGTCCTAAAATTTGGTCACTAGGTACCTCGGTCAAAGTGAGGCATTTAGATTTTCGGCCTCAGAAATGGGTCACAGGATGGATCCCATCCAAGAGGTGGGTGCCTCAAGGGGGGACGGACAGAACAATCGGACCTCGGCCTTCAACCCTTCACGGGTATCTCTCTGCCTTATGGTGTTAAGAACAGTTGACTTGGACAATTTTCAGTTCCCTATTTGACAACTTCTATGGTTTTGACAATGTGAGAACCAGATAACGGGGAGTTATTTGGATGCCTATCCCCAAAATCCTACCTAGACTAAAAAATTTCTTTTGACACCTCCTGTGGAGGAAAACTTAGTGAGTTTTTAGAAAAAATTTAGATGTAGTTGTTTTGAGAGGTTGGGGGTGTGAACCAACCTCGTTGAATTTAAATGGGAGTGGATAGTTCCGTCGAGAAAAGGGTGGGGTGTTTCAGAATCCCTTTGGAGGAAACTTACTTTGACCTCCACATTTCAAGAAGAAGTTATGTGAGTGATAAATGACTTTTGTATGTGAATGAGTGAATGTGTGCCAATTTTTTAATGAATTAGGTGTCGTCTTGCTGCATGTGGGCTTCGCTTGGTCTTTACAAGTGTTGATTACCTAATTAACTAAGTGTCTTTGGTACAACCTTGCGTAATTCAAAAGTCCCTAGGAGCTAGCATGTGGACATGTGGGTCCGTTACCATTCATTTAACTCTCTATTGTGATGTAATCTAAGAAAAGCTTTGAAACTATCCTAGATTGTGATCATATGGGCATGTATGGGCCCGTTACAAAACCTTTAAACTTCCCTACTGATTTGAGCTAAGAAAGTAAATTTCAACACTATTCTATCTTTGTAGCATGTGGGCATGTATGGGCCCGTTACAATATTAAGATGTGTTTAAAAAAATAAACTAAGAGGAGTTCCAAGAAGGGTTGTTGTCATCTCCTAAATGTTTTAATCTTCTTAAGGGAGATGAAATTGTTTCACAATCTTTTTCTGATTCTCAAGGTCGTTTGGAGGTGCGAGAGAAGAGCATACTAAGCGATTGTTATCCAACTTGTAGTCTCAATGCAAGTTAAATGTGATTAAAAATGATTTACAACTTATATTTTGAGTCAAAACAAGCCATCCATGTGGCGAAAATGAAAGCAAAAGAGGAAATAATGATTTTAACCCCCTAAGTGCCTATGTGTTTTTTACTAACCCCTTTATATGAAGAGGGGACTAAGTGTGGTGTAGCTTTAAAACATGCTTGAAATCATTTTTAAGAAGGCTAATGACCTTCCCCACATCTCAAAAACTTTACAATGTGAATTTTTTTTGCAGGTGCGTGTGTCTCAGTGGAGACAGAGGCGCATAGAGTGCATGTGCACAGACCGAAAAGAGTTAATGAGCGCACGTGCGCAGAAAAAAACTGTGAATGGAGCGCACGTGCGCACGATGCGCGTTTGTGGGCCACACAACCTGCACACAAGTGACACAGGACCGTGAATGAAAATTCCGGATGGAATTCTCTCAATTCACCTTGGAATTGGATGATTGGCAGGTCAGCTTAGGCCGGTTAATGCACCTGCAAGTTAAATAAACCAAAATAAGAGCTAGAAACACCCAAATGAGGTAGGAAATTGATACCTTTCCCCGGTGGAGTCACCAATCTGTTGCGCCTCTTTCGTCACCTTAGTGAGAAAAATGGAGGTGCTTGCAAGCTTAGTTGGGTTTGCTGAGCAGGACAACTGCAAGGAAAAGGGTTAGAGAAAGAAACATAAAACAATAACTAAGAATTAAACCAAGAAATAAAACAACAACTAAATTGATAAACATAGGGACATAAGGACAAAAGAAACAATGAGACCCATGTCACCAATGATAAGGCTGATATTAGTGAAAGAAAATACCGAGAAGCAAGAGGACTATGAGTTCCTTCTTCCTCCAAGGCAGGGCTCTTGGACCCCCACAAATAAACTCTTCTTATAACTTTGAAAATGAAAATGAAAATGGTGAAAGGATTCTTTGCTAATCCACTCAAGGGGTGAGATGGATTTCCCAATGCAATGATGCAAGTATACTCTTGGCAATGATAGAAGATTCCTCAAGAGAATAATGACAACATAACTTTGCTATGAATTCCTTGAAAAATGAAGTGTATCCATGGCCTTTTTATAGCATTCCTTTGGGTTATTGTCCAACTAGTTTGTAGTGTGTAAATAGACTAATTAGAGCATTTCTAGGTCTTTGACCAGCCATCCAGTCGAATCCAGTCCATATTTGAGTGTCAAATCAACTTGGAAGCTGAACCAGAAGTGGGTGGGAGGCCGACCACTCTTATAAATGCACCGTTTCTCAGGTGCATGGATTTTTGCAACCACAGTCATGCATCGTGCGCATGTGCACAATTTCTGCATTCCTGTTTTGCGCATGTGCGCTCGCACCCAGTGTCTTCATAGCGCCCTTTAATTTTTCACTAGTTGGATAGTTTTGACCCTTTGTGAATGCTTTTGTGTTAATTCAGGTCCATGGATGACCTCATAACTGTTTGACGATGCTGAATTCTTGTAACCATTTGCGGACGAAATTTCAGTGATAACAGGAGGGTTATTTCTTTTGGCGATGAAGTCATAGTAGGTTGGGCCTCGCTTCGACTTTCCTCCCTCTCTGGGCATGATGACTCTGAGGATATGGAGGAGAGCCATCGGAGGGGAAGAGGAAACTAGAGAGCTAGAGGTCTAGAGTGGCTTTGTGAGAGTCTGAACAGTCTTGGACGAAGCCAACACGAGAGTAGTGGAGCTATCAATAAATAGAGACATCACAATTGAGCCCTTTCCTTCCATTGTAAATACCGTGGGGCAAGAATTGATGAGAACCTTCAGCCAAGTACTAGAACTAATGGCAAATTACGCCATTAGAAACGTGCACATTAACTGTCGCCTATGGAACATACCTCCGACCATTGCGTCCGCATTTAAGAACGACATCGAGAAGAATTGAAGGAGGGTGGTGGTAGCGTGCCTCGACAAAGCTCTTTGCATGTTGTCCATGTGGCACGCCATCAATCATTATTATTAATATGAATGAAACATCTTTTTGTATTTTTAAAAGCAAAAAAAAAATTAAATGTCCCTCCTAACATCTTTAGCTATTTAGAAAAAGATGAAGGAATTGAATTTGTGAAATGAGATCTTAATTGCATATTGGAGGGTGCTCGGATAACTGGAAAAATCAAAGATATTAGATACAAATGTTATTGGAAGAGGATTTGCCCTACATAAGATTGGTAAGAATGTGTAGGGCTGAGGAGTTCCTTTATGTCATATATAGATTGATTTTTAATTTTGAATTATGAAAATGAAATGAATATTAAATGGAGTTATTGCATGCAAATAATCCCAATAAAAAAAATATTTTAAAATTGCAATGGCATGGTTAGACGCTTTGAGCAAAGCTTTCCGGCTACAGATGTACTCCAGCCCCATCAAGTGACCGATGTGCTCTGAAATATATTTTTTTTTCACAGGAGACTGGATTCATTACTTGAAGGAAGGATATGCAAAAACTCTGGATAAATGTTATGATTATGATTATCATATATAATATAACGCATGAAAGCCAAATCTGAGAGCAAACCAAACCAGCCATACAAGAATTTTCTAGTGAACTCTGCTGGGGATAGAGAGCACCAGAAAATTTCAAAGCAATGGAAGCATGACATTACAGGACATCTATATATTTATATTGCATTGCAGCTTCTTGCGCAATTATAGTGAAAGATAATAAATTCAGCAGGCTAAGGCTTAGGCTTGATCTTGGGCAGATTGGCGGTTCATCTGCGCAAAGACGGCCACCCTTTTCTGCAGCTCATCGGCGTTGGCTCCCACTATTTTGTCGACCTGTACATCGTCTTTCATTAATAAGAAGGTGGGCATCGCCTTCACATCCATTTTATCTTTAACTCCTTTCACTTCATCCACATCAACTAACAGAAACAGGATGCGCGGATACTTCAACGCCAGATTCTCAAAGAACCCCGTCATGTATTTCGAGGGCGCGCACCAGTCTGCAGTAAAATGAACTACAACCTGCAATGCCCCAAAATATTTAAAGAAACTCGAAACATTTAACAGAAATAACAGACCGGGTTCTTCGGCAAGGTATCCGTAACGAAAATAGAGATCAGAGATATACAGAAATCTGCAACAAATAAAATTACGAAATCATAAGTTGGATTAAAGAGATATGGCGACTAACCGGGCAGGCTTGGACTTGGGCTTGACGCAAGATGATATCCCATGATTTATCGGAATCCACCAGCAGAACCCTCGAAGCCGTGATCTGCTTTTGGGCATCCATGACTGACAAAGTGCTCGTTTGTTGATTTGATTTGAAGTTGGTATGGAGAATTTGTAGCAGAACTCAGGGTTCCCGGCAGAGAAGAGAAGAGGAGGTGGGCTCTTTAGTCTGAAATTCAGGCGAGTCCGTGAATGAAATTACTCTGCAAGCCTGAATTAATAGTAGCAGGAGACACCGGATAATCTATCCATAAATTCTCGCGCTGTTGTCCAATGCTGGAGAACGTTGTTCTCTGTTTGCTCTTTGCTTGACAGTTGTTTTTACTTATTGATAATATTTCAAAAATCGTCATCCATTCATGGATAGGGTTTACTCCTCTATCGCTAAATTTGGATAAGTATTAAAAAGTTGTCACGAGATTGGTTGTTTATCTTTATAGTTTTGGATCGAATATATTTCGTGGCTGTCCCTTGTAGGGGTTGATCTCGTGATTCTTTACCCTACTTTTTCTGGATTTGAACTTGTGATCTTTTAAGAGAAAACATATGTTCTTAACAATTAAACTCACTCAAATTGTATATAACAACCACTAATTTAAAAAAAATAGATATAAATATCTAATTATGATAAATGATATAAATTAATTTCAAAAATAATACCAGAGTTAAAATAAAAATAAATTGTCGAAGCTTTAGATTAAGTCCCTATATTGTCCAAGTTTTAGATTTAGTCCCTAACACAATTAAGTTGTGGCCCAGATTTTGTCGTATATAGATGTGATCTCGACATTTCCATGTCTGAGATCAATACAACATGAATGACAACTTGAAAGATCTGAATCACACAGTCCAACGTACTAGATATTTTCGGTGTTTGTTGAGATATATTATAACAATTAGGGTTATGATTTGTAGAAGGCATTCACTTCAACAAGTGAGCATGGGTAGACAATCCCATGTGCACTCTCTGTATGTTGTATTTTTTCTTTTTTTTCTTTCTTAATTTAATTTAATGTAATGTCTTGTAATTTCTAAAATATTAAATTGTGTTAAATTTCAGAAACTTTCTTAATATTTTGAATATATTATTTTTTTTAAATCAAATTTTGAATTATAATTAGAAAATATTTATACCAAGTGTATAGTTTGTAGCAAGCTGTGTCAAAAAAAAAATTAAATAAAAATTTAAAAAGAGAATTTGTATTAGCCTATAGCTATATTTATGTAATATAGTGAGCAACACATCCCATAATCCCATAATATCTTAGTGGTGTAAATTTTACAAATAGATCTAGATATCTAATTACTTTGAACAACATCAAACTTAACAAAATGCATGATTAGTGGCCACTTCCTCGAGCATTCTTTAACCGAGTCTAGTCTAATTTGACATTTTCCACATTCTCCATAAGCTAGTGAATTGTTTCATCGTCCCTAGATATCCCACAATTTGAATTAAAAAATTGCACCTAGTTGAATGCTACAAAGTGCTCACCTTTGGTCGAATGGATGACTGTGTTTTGAACCATGTTACATTCAACTTTCATAACTATTATTTAAAATATTCAGTTGAAGTAAAGTACCCATAACTGTAGCAATTTGAGAAGTAACTTGTTGATCCTACTCTTGAATTTTAGTTTTGATTATCATAATTGAGCTTCTGTTGCTTTGCATAGTGTCCTCGTGACCTCTCAGCACCCATTGAATCCCTTGCGGCTCCTTGTAGTCCATATGTATACTTGAACAGTCCAAGGTCAATTGTAGATTGAAATTTCCAATACTTCCCATAGTAACTATCCTTTGCTTCTTTGTCGAGGTCGCTAGAACCCATAACAAATGCTAACTATACTCTTAGTGGTCCAAACATACATCACACATGAATACACTTTCTATGAAGAATAGGCAATACCACCGAAAGTTTGAAGCTCAATTAACATATCCTGAAGGGCACCATATACAAACAGACCAATCAGAAAAATAAGGGGGCAATGACTCCCATACACAAAAGGCACACTATATGTAATGTGTTATTGATAATTTGATTCCTCTAATCTCAATTTGTGATGTATCTATGTTGATATAATTATAAGTGTTTACGATAATAGTGAGTTGTTATGATGAGACTTCATTTCATATTGATATTTTTTTCTTTGTAATTTGTGTTGTGAATAATTTCACATGGAGTATAACTAGCAAATATTTATATTAATTTATATTTATTAAATATCGAGATACATAAAAATTGATGTAGGAGCATGCTTAGGGTTCAAATATTACCTGGTGTTGGCTACTCTTTCCTATATAATTTATGAGTTATTGACCCAGGGTTCATGTTTGTTCGGGCCTCCAACAAAGCCTCTAAAAATATCGGCCCTCATGGTAAACGAGAAGACAACACAACGCACAGGGTGTATTGTGCCATCTCACTCGAGATAGTCTTAATGGGTGGTTGCAATACTCATGTGTTTACAACCTGGGATTGAGTGAGAGATTTGATAACTGTGTATTGGGCGTTCTACTATAACGTATTAACACAGTATACCATTATCACGATTTATGCAAGGAATATAATAACTCATCATTTAGCGCATCTATATCTACCGAGACAATAAAGAAATACATGCATTCAATCACACAACACAGATGTTACCATGGTTCACCCCCCCTGGGCTACATCCACAAATATTTGTCTCTTGGCTCTTTTATTATCGTTGTTCTGTCATTACAGCATCGTGTGCTTTACATTTCTCCTCCATCGGGTCAAAATCTGTTATGAGGTGGACTAGATCGCACCAGGCTCCTCAGCCTATAATCTAACCCTCCAGATTTACCTTCCTCCAACCTCTCTATATCAACAACTACAAAAATAGGTCATACAAAAAAATATCAGATATCATTCGCTTTCTTGTATTCATCTCTCTATATCCCTAGAAATTCTCTATAACAAAAAGTGTCTCTGTATAACAACAACTAGCCTTTCCTTCTCTAAGACCTAGGTAACTATAGTTATACGTTTCTAGCTCTTCAGCCATTACGATACATTAAAAAAACCCTAACCCTATCATCGGTAGGTCTTCCATGCATGTACACATGTTGTTCTTCCTTCAAACTGTCTCTTTCCTTGTGCATGCCTTCTTTCCCAAAATCTCCTTGCTTTCCACCTTGGTCTACTTCCAACAAGCCCCGAACACTGACATGTGGCTCATCTTGAGCCACCTAATCTTTGTGTGCTTCGTTGATCTCCCTAGTGATTGCCTGGAACTTCTCCTTGAGCTCTGTTGCTTATGTTTTCTCCGGCATGGTCCTCTCCTTGAGCGTGTCTACTATCTGGGCCGCAATTTTGTCATTGACTAATCTTGCATGCTCTAGTTGAGTCTATGCTATATGTGTCTTTGTTTCCTCTTCCTATGCAAGGACTTATGCTACTCTCTCTTGAAGCGGTTCCATTTGAGCCTGACACTCCTTTTTCAGTGTTTGCACAGTGGTGAGTTTTGCCTGCAGTTTCTTCATGTCCTGTGCCCCTTTTACATGCTCCATGATAGGCATTGTCTTCTACCTCTTCTTGAGGTCTTGGATAGCTATGCTTATCCTTTCTTCTTCCTTGTCCCATCGTTGGACTTGTTGATCCTCCTCTAGCTTTGTCCAAAGATGTGTTGCTTTTTCAAACAAGTCAGTTGCTGTGATGACATGTTGCTCTATCTCATGTAGCTACTCTATTGTCTCCTACTTCCTTTTCTCCTTTAATACTAGTGGAGTGGTGGGTGTGAGATTCTCATGGAGATTCTTAATCTCCTTCTGATATTGATCTATTTCCTATGCAATCTGATCAATATTATCTTCTGCTGTGAGTTCATCCCTCTACGCAGTCTTTGGAATCTTCTCGTAAGTTCCTGCCACTTTTTGTTCTAGTCCGTTCAAGCGCTCCCTCTCCTCATGGGTATTGAAATTATCCTGCTCACATATTATTTCTAGTGCATCCCGCTTCTCCATTGCCTGCTGTAATTCGACTAAGTCCATGCATGCACGAGACTGTACCTCCTATGTGACGCTAACCTGTAATTTGTGTAGAGCTTTAGATGGTATACACGACAATACCAGTTGGATTTGAGCTCAGTCCTTTCGGGGTGTTTTCCCCACTATCTCGTCCATGCGCAACATACTAGGTGTAATGTGGAATGTCACGTTCGACTGCGGTATTGTGTGGACTATATCTCACTCACCTTCTTTCGGTCTTTGTAACATACCCAACCATAAAAAGGAGTTTAAGGAATAGGGAATTAAAATTTTTCTTTCCTTAACTCTCTCTAGTTTCCCTTTCTTTGTATTGCAGGTTCTTCCAAACCCGGGGACTCTTTCCTAGCCCCTTTGAAGGATTTGAGCAATAGGCGCTAGCTCCCCATGCTAGTCCCTTCCTGCATATGACTTCAGGCTATGACCATAGGCCTGACAAAAGGGCGCTTCACGACTTCGCGATTTCTCATGTCAGGTATTTGCATGTGAGCCAACCCTGAATCTCCCGACTCCAGAACTCCCATACTCCGAACTAGATCCTAGCATGTGCTAGCTCCCCCATTTAACTTTCATCAATGTGACCCCTCGTTATGACCTGGGGCCAATCTTTCGAGCATTTCGAGAGTTCATGTTTCGCGAAGTTGGAAGACCGCTCACCTCTCTTATTCTAAATCCCAATTCTCTGAAGTTCCTCGGGACCAGATCTACGGTCTATGTTCCTCTCACAATCCAATGGTTCAGATCAAATTGAGAGTTCTTACAACTCTTCCTTTTAATTTCCCTCTTTGTGAGTCAAGGAAATGTTGATCTCCCACCACATGTCCAGTCTCGATGGATGACTAGGATTGTTGCAACTCTCGACTCCTTCTCTGCAGGTTCTTCCTCTAAATTACGTGGATCTATGCCATGTGTCCTCTGAATCCAACAACTCAGAGTCACTTCACATTTTTCCTCTTGCAAATTTTAGATTTCTCTCCTGCAATTCTTCCGATGTTCGAATCCTCGAACTCAAATCTCATGGTTCGGACGACCGAGGGGAGTCTTGTAGGATCCATAGATCTATGGTCTAGGTCAGCTTTGCGACTTCAGATTTCAGAGGTTTAGTCACACAAACATGCGATTCTCCCGTCGTGCAAACTCTAAACTCATAGATCCGACGATCAAGGTGGGTCCCGATAGATCCTGGGATCTACAGTCCAGATTACATCGCGACTTTGGGTTTCATAATTTTAGTTGCACCAATGTGCGATTATCCTATCGCGCAAACTCCAAACTCATAGATTCGATGGTCAATGTGCATCCCGATAGATCCTGGGATCTACGACCCAGAGCACATCACAAATTTCATTTTCGTAGTTTTAGTCGCACCAACGTGTGATACTCCTGATGTGAGAACTTCCAACTCATGGTTTAGATGGGTTTAGGGGTTAACTCCTACTCTCTTTCCCATGACCAATGACCACGAAAACCCTTGGTTTACTCTGAATGGATCTCATCTGTTCATCTTTCAGAAAAGGAAATATCTATCTTCCCTTATGAGACCTTCGCATTACCATCTTCCTAAGATTTACCTTGAACGGGTTAGGAACTTGGGTCTGCAAAATTGCACAACAAGGGGGTTTGGGAGAGGTATCATCCTTCAACATATGGTTATAGGTCGACATGATATCCCTTGTCTCGACCGTTTAACGTCTTACACCTCAGAAAGCCTCCTGAGTTAAGCTGGGCATACGGTCTATTGGGGAAAAGTGTGAATTCACAAGGAGATGGAAGCATACGCATAACACAACCATTTTACACAAAATGTTTATAAATGAAGATATATATATATAAGACTAAGTAATCATTCATCATTCTAATTCAACCATTAAAGAATGAAAGGGACTTATCAGAACCAGATAATGTGAAGTGGTTATAGGAAGGGGTGCTTATTTCCACCCAACCGTAGGCTCGGTTACTCCAAACAAATTCACCACTAGCCACCCCCAAGCTAAACCACAATTCTCTACTACACAACCTTTATTCTTGCTCAGCCACAGTAGGGATAGAGGTTACTCTCCTCTTCCCACAAGATCCTAGCAATAGTTTGCATGATACTAAGAAAGGAGGACTACCCTCATTTTTCATCTTGTGTCACAACCTCCTCTGCCATCTCCTATAACCATCCCTCTTATGTTCCCCCCCTCCCCCTTCTCTCCGCACCCCATTCTTCCTTTCTCCCCTCCTTTAGCAAGGTTGCATGTGGCTCGAATTCCCAATCCGCGGTCAGGTCTGGGAGCCCTTCGGATGAGTGTCATGCCCCATCCCCTCATTAACTCTTAAGGAGGTCTCCCCACCTACTAGCCTGACTGTAATTCATTTCTGGGTCAGGGGACTGTTCTGGTCCTGAGAAATTAAATTCAGTAAGCATTTTTTTGGTGAAGGTCAACGCAACCATTCCTTGTCCCCTTCACCCTTTCTCTGTATATCATTCATGGTCTTTCTAAGTACACCCCCCTTCCAGTAGTCATGCAACACTTATCAATTTTCTTGGTAAATAATTAGGTTCACATTCGTTTACCTTTCAAACAAATTTCCATCGAATCAACATTCACACATATAAGGTTTTCCATAGCCTCTTGGCCATTTATAGTTATATTTACAATCTGGGGGAAACAGGGTGTTACAATTCCCTCCCCCTTAAAGGAACATCGTCCTCGATGTTCTATCTATTAACATGTTCTGTATGTACAGAAGTGAAAAAAAATGGATATGTTTGTCTCATAGCATTCTCCATTTCCCATGTGGCCTCATCTTGGCCAAAGTGTTTCCATTGCACCTTGACTTGTGTGATGGTTCGGTTCCTGAGTGGGGTTTCCTTCTTGTCTAGTATGCATTGAGGTTCTGGAAGGAATTTTCCCTCCATTTACACCTGGATCAGAGACCAATCAATTATATGATTAGAATCATTTACATATTTCTTCAACAATGAAACATGGAAAACATTATGTCCTTTTACTATGGGAGGAAGTGCTAGTCTATAGGCTACATGTCACAGTATATCTAGAACTTCAAAGGGTAGACAATACTGAGGAGCCAACTTGGCACAAGCTCCCATCCATAGGGAACTCTTCCTGGGCCTAACTCTGAGATAGACATGGTCTCTCATATTGAATTCTCTAGGGTTTGTTTTTGTCGACGTAACATTTCTATCTATTCTAAGTGATTTTTAGATTTTTCTTTATCTGAACCACTTGTTGTTCCATTTCTTTCAACATGTCGTGTCCAATTTTAATTTTTTCCATGAGATTACTCCAACTGACTATAGTGTTGCATGAAATACCATAGAGAACTTTGAAAGGGCTCATATTTAGTGATTCTTGGTAACCATTGTTGTAGGTGTTATCATAGAAACATGTATGGGATTTTTTCCTTATGAATGGCCCTCCTTTGGCGAAAAGAAGGGAAGAAATGGGTCAAAAAAACCACTAATCCTAAGTTTGGAGCACAAAATATGCAATGTGCTAAGAGGAGGCATATCTGGGTGGTCAGAATCTGTGAGCCTAGATCTGCGATCGGGATTCAATTCCAGACACCCCCCCTGCCTCTTTTCCTTTAACACAAGGGGGGGTCCGATATAGGCTTTATCAAGCATGTGGATCTAAGCGGTTAGAATCTACCCACCCAGATCTATAGTTGGGGTCCAATTCCAGACCCCCCCCCGCCCTTCTTCCTTTAATGGGTGGGGGGGGGGGTCTGATGTGAGGGCGTGCAAGTTTCAACGACCAGGATTTAAGCGCCCAGATCGACAGTTGAGGTCTCATTTTCTTCCTTTAATGGGGGGTCCTATATGAGCAGTTTGGTGTGGGTCCCCCCTAAATCCCCTTATTGCTTCCTCCTCTTCTTATCACCTTTGCCTCCTGGTGACAAGTGTCCCCCACTATGCCTTTCTTATTCCTTGTCGCATCTCTCGCATCCTTCCTACCTTTCACCATCGCTCACCTATCCTCCACTCTCCTAGGTGTCATGCCCCCATTCCCTTTGTCCCTCTTATTTACTGACACCCGTGCCGCCGTGCTCCATGCCACTTCCACCTGTGTCTTATCCATATTCTCATGGTACTCCTCGTCTGGTGTCATAGCCCCATTCTCTGCCACTTGGTGATTCCACCTCAACACCCCTCATCTCACCTCCACATTGTTGGTGCCATCGCTCTCCCCGTCAGATACTTGTCCACGTTTAGAGGCTGGACCCCTCGTAGCAATCCAACGAAGCAAAAATGGCCAAGGAAAGGCCGCAACATTGTCCAAGGAGAAGAGTTGATCGGGCCTTACCTAATCCCGAGAATGAAGTTATTAAGGTGGTTGACGGTGGTTGAACATCGTCTCCTTCCATAAATAGAAGGCCAGAAAGGGAAAATCACAGAAGGTGACTGTCAGTCCAACTTGACAAAGATTGTGTCTGATAGCCGACTACATGGGCAGTCTGACTGACATCTGCATGCACAGCTTGATAGGGAAACTTTCCTACGCAAAGAATTGAACTCATGGTATGATCGTGCCTTCAGCGATGGAGCCATCTCCAAGTATTTAGAGGCATTTTTTCCATTTTTGTTGGTGTCGATGGTTGAGCTAGGCTCTCGATTGTAAACTTTGATGAAGCATTGGTTTCTCTAGTTATGTATTAGCATCTGATACTTCTTGTTTAATGAAAGTCATCTTCTTGTCATCTCTCTGTAAACTCTGTATTGAGACACTCAAAATTGGAATATCCAGTCGAGGTTGTGATGTTGTAGGATGATGTATGGTTGATCACTGCAATTTTTACACTAGTTTTAATAAGTTTGCTATGTTACCTTTCAGTCTCACACTGAATAGCTTGGAATTGGAGGATCCATTCAAGCTGTTAAAATAGTATTGCAATGCTCGAAATTGGAGGATCTATTTGAGCCATCATTGTGTTGTTGTATCTTTGTCAGTTCGACATATTTCATTGTCTTGTTTTTCTTCCCTGAGCTGTTGGAAGGCCGGATGCCCATTGCAGTCTCGTTCATATTCTCACCAAGTCTTCCATTTGATCACCTTAAATTCAACTTACTGACGAAAGTTATATCAGGACCTCACCTGTTCATGCATGCCTAGCCTATTTTTCTGAGTTAAAACAATATTCCTTGGGTCTGCATCCATTTGACCACCTTAATTTAATTATCATGACATATAAAGCTGATGGGTATCAGGATTACTTCTGTTGCAATCCAAGAGTGACTTCTGGTGCTAACATTTCCGGTATCGTTGTCAGGGATGAAGTTGAATATTTTCCCTGGGATTGATCGACATTCAACCTCTGATTTTGAAGGTGCATTAGGCATCATAGTTCCCCAAGATTGCTACTGTGCACCTGGAGACTCCACCGTGGAGACTTCATTGATGCGAACCCACAGGAGACTCCATTGTTTCAACTGTGGATTCTAGAGGTAGACATACAAGGTCTACTCCACAACTGCCTTTGGCGACACCTCAAACTGACCCAGAGAATATTATCATAAAGAGAAAGGCCTTTGGAGGAGGTACTTCTACTACTAAACCAGAT
Organism: Picea glauca; assembly: GCA_000966675.3. NCBI lineage: Eukaryota > Viridiplantae > Streptophyta > Pinopsida > Pinales > Pinaceae > Picea > Picea glauca. Next base: position 1,475,950 of record JZKD02S1832553.1, read on the forward strand.
ATTTCTAATGATTTTCATTTCCCTATAGGAACTCCAACCCATGCATGTCATTATGTTTTATTTCCTTTTGTTGGAGTTTCCTTAATCCTAAAGTTTGGGAGCCTTCCTATTGAATTTTCTCCTCCTGGTCTTGGATTAGAGGGAGAAAGCCTTGTCACTCCCCTTTCTCCTAAGGTTGTACCCTGGTTCAGACCCAACACCTCAAAATATTTTCCTACCCTGGGTTTTACCACCCCTCCTCCTATTACTACTCCTACTAAAGAAAGGGAATTTTTTGTCCCTTTAAGCCCTGAAGCTTGTTCTCCAAATTCCTTGAGGTTTCCCTTTCCTCCTGTCTGCCTAGTTCCACTTTCTCCTGGTTGAACCTATTCTCCTCCACCTCTTATCCCTATGGCAGGTGCTCATCCCCCTATAAATAGATTGGATGCCATAGTGGCTACTAGGTTTCCCCCCTTAATCCTACCTCAGCCCATGAATCCTCTCCCTACTGGAGATTACTTGAATTATATGCCTAAATTCACTAGAGAGGAGGACATAACTGCTGAAGAGCACCTCACTTCCTTATACAGTTATGCAGACAGCCTAAACATTGAAAATAAAGATGTTTGGATGAGAGTCTTCATCCAGAGACTTGATGGTGAGGTTAGGAAATGGTTTAGGGGACTAACCCCTGGATCTATTTCTGGGATCGAAGCTTTGGGTAATGCCTTCTTGAGATAGTGGGGAGATAAAAAAGACTTCATGTATTACATGACAGAGTTTGGGTCCTTGAAGAAAAATAATGGAGATTATGTCTCTGACTTCTCCAAAAGATTCAATAAAATGTACAATAAGATCCCTGTTGAGATTAAACCCACATAAGCCTCTGCCAAAATCTCTTATGCCAATGCATTTGACCCTAACTTCTGCCTCCTGTTGAGAGAGAAAAGAGCTATTTCCTTAGCTCAGATGAAATATGCAGCTGTAGAAGTAGAATCTAATGTGTTGGCAGTTGGCAGGCTCAGAAATAATCCTATTACAGACAGAAGAAAGGGAAGATTAGATGCCTCAACCTATGACCCCTCTACGCCTCACCCTCAAGTGGATGAATTGACCAAGATGGAAAAATCTCTTTCTCCAGAGATGGAGAAGATGAAATTTGAAGGGAATCAAACATACAAAAATCCTCAAATGATGGACAACAGAGGAAACTTCAGGAGCCCAAACAACAACGTTCCTCATATTATGCCATGGGAACAAAGGAAGAGAGACAAATATGATCAGAGGATTCAAACCCCTCTCCAAAATAACCTAGATGATGACAAAGAGAGGGAAAAAGAAGAGCTTGACCTTGAAATCCATTGTTTTGGAGACACCCACCCTTTTCCTCATTTGACTCAATCAACATACGAGGAGTCTCTTATAAACAGTTTTAACACATGATTTTGGTCATATTGGTGATATCTTAACAAGGGTGTGTTCAGGATCCCAACTAGAACTTTCTCCTAAGAAAAATGGCATTTATCTCCTTCCATAATACATGTTTTTAAAGTGGGTTTGCAGGCTGCATATGGCCTAGGGTGCAAGAATGACTCATTCTCGCAGGCTACCTTCATCTAGGGTGTGAACTTCTCACAGTTTGCTCTATACATAGGGTGCTAACTTGTTTTTAAGATTTGGAAAGAGAAGCGGTCTCAAGGGTTCTAGAAGGGAATCTTCTAGAGAATGAGTTGGCATTCATATGGTTGTCATTTTACTGGCTTCTCTGATTTGATGGGATCATTCTCATCCATGTAACCACCTCACCCTCTCCTATATATTGAAAGGATTCTCATGGAAAAGGTTAAGCAAGATTAATTGAAGAATTGGTGAAGGAATTGTGTGAAGAACCCTACTTGGACAGAGGCTTCAAGGCTCTAGTTGGTCTATCAAGAAGAATTGGATCTTCTTCATGCAAGTACCGAGAAAGTGTGTGTGTTGGAACCAAGAGTCATCAAAAGGAATCTTGTGACATCAAGGCGATCATATTGTATCCTCTACCTTCAATTAATATGATACAGTGGCATGTCCCTTTCCCATAAAGTCACTCTTACTTTATTGTGTAATTCCTTGATCATATGCATAACTTGACGTTGAATACATTTTGCTATCTTCACTTTAGTTGGTTTGTGTTTTCTTGTTCTTGACCTCACGAGAGCACCGAAGCGAAGTGAGAGAAACAGAGACCTAAAGAAGCGATATAAAGGTATGTCACTTGTTCCTCCTTACTAGCTAATTCAATGATTGCAACTTAGGGAAAGAGTCATGTCCTGTCCTGTTTTGTTCTAGATCTAGGTGGATCTAGGGAAATCTGTTAGTGTCCACACCTATCGATTAGTCCGATAACAAAATTGATGACTCCAATGGGGATGCAACCCATTTTGTAGTGGTTTTTGGTGTTTTTCCTTGGACGTTCTCTCTGTCCTTACCTTTCTTCATTTTGAGTCTTCAGGAGACCCTGAAAAACTCTCTGGGTCCAGAAGTCCCTTCAAAACTTTTGTCTTTTTCCAAAATTTTGCCTAGTTTCAGGCCTTCTCGCACTGAACCCCTCTGTGGCCTACGAGAACTCCTCGAGTTCACACTCTGCATTTTATTCCACTGTTATATTCTCGCACTTCGCTTGTGGCCATCCTGCGAGAATGCTCCATTCTTGCACTGTACATTACTAATAGCCTGCGAACCCATTTTTAAATTTTTTGGAATTAAGGTTTTTTTTTTATGCTCAGACCCCCAAATCTCTATGTGTGTCTGAAAAGAAATTCTTGGGCTACTGGTTGATTGTTTCTTGACTTTGGATTATGTGAACGATCAGTTCTCGGAAATCAAAGACTCTTCTTGTCCATTTTTTCTCAACTCTCATCTCTTGACTTTTCTTAGCAAGGATATAATCTCTGATCCTGGAATCTGAGTACTTGTTCGGTTAGGAGCCTGTGATAGGTTTGAAAGTTGGGATTTTTTGTCTTTCTCATTTTCTCATTACTTGGAAAATCATTTTTCTCATGTAGTGGAAAAGACTAGTCTTGTCTGCTTGTCATTTTTGTCTTCATTGAAAGATTGGATTGGGTTTTGTTTGTGGCTTTTCGTTAGTTATTGATTTTCCTTACTTTCACCACCATGGTGTGGTTCTTTTTGAAAAGTTAAAAATATTTTTCTTTTTAAAATCATTTTCATTTTGAAAATATTGGAAATCAATTGTTGAAATAGATAGAGAATTGTCATTGTTATGTGATTCGTTGATATTGCATTTTAAAGAAGATTGTATATCATAGTTCAAGATTGTTCCAGAAAATTCCTCTTTCCCTCCTGTAAATAGGATTCATCGAACATAATTGATATTTTTCATTCCTATCTATGCATTGTTGGGTCAGAGTCTCACACAACATCGGTTTCATTTTCGTCACCTTTGAGTAACAACAACCCTTAATAATATTGCACAATTTTAAAATTTAACTAGTAACTATTTTCTAGGACTCTATTACACCAACAATTAGCTAGGCTAGAGCTTTGGAATAGATAGAGAGATAAACTTTCCAAAGCACAAAACACACAATAGCGTCTTGTTGTAAGGAGTGTTAAATTCCATTTGCAACATTTTGTCCTGGGAGGCCCTCTTCACACTAGGGTCAAACCCGAGGTCGCATTGATATTGACAGAGTTAATCACCCTGCTTTGTTGATATCGGTGTAGATATTTCAAGTATTACGAGGGTCACTTGGAGGTATACCCACAATGATGAGTGGAAGCCTCTCAAGATGATTTCAGGCTAGATACCCTACCCTTGCGTGTGGATCAGAATGTCGACTATCCCCCCAAGATTTATTGTTTTTGGGGGTAACCTTAGTGGCCTATCTTCTTAGGATCTTATAGTAGGTGACTGTGAAGGGGAAAGTCTTCACGGTACCTGGAATTGATGTTGGAAAACTCACTCGGGCTCCTTGGAGGGTATACCCACAATTATGTGTGGAATCTTGCACCAGGGTGTAGGTCCATTAATAAGGTTTTCAACATAAATTTTCCACCCTATCCCAGCCCCTTCTTCTCTCGTCGTTGCGATGTTGGATTTCATCACCAACTAGTGGCTTCGAAACTAGAAGGTCTTGATTGCTTGGTTTTGCTTCCTAAATTTTTACTAGTGCATGTTGTTTGTTCACCCAAGTTGTCCATAGGATTCTATTTTCTAGTCTTTTAATTCGTTCACAATTGACCATCCACATCATTCACATAGAATGCAGGGTTTACCTCCAGAAAATCTGGAAGGATCTCAACCCTTGCCTACCAACCCACCAGAGGGATCTCCTCAACAGAGTGAAGTCCAAGATGTCACCAATCCATAGCTGGAGAGAACTGAATCTCTATAATGATTCCAAATTTCCAATTCTCAGGAGGACTTTCGACTTCACCCCACCTCTGAGAGACATATTATGAGACTGACCCTTTCTGGAGAACTAGTTGTTAAGTCTTCTAGATCACCAACTAGACTGTTTCCAGGACCTGAAGGTCAAGACCTATTTTGGGCCACTGGCATTTTTAGACAAGATCTCTTTGGCTCTAGAGTAGGCATTGATATAACTGTTGGGCCTGAGCTACCCAAAACCTCTGATCCAAATCCAGTACCTTTTACTACTACATATTATTTTCCTGGAACAAACACTCTGCGAGATGACCACATCTTGAACCTCCCTTTACAAATGGTCCATTACATAGATTCTATGAGTATTCACACTAGGATTACTGTGGCTAGTCAAGCCCCCATTGGCACACCGCTTTCACCCATGGTCACCCTCACACTTCCACCAGGATACCATGCCTTGAATGCCTCTATTTCCACTCCTACGCAAACCCCATCTGGAACTCCTGGTGGTCCCACTCCTTCTGGGAAATCTCCTCTTGGTTTCATTTTGACACTTCCTCAACCCCCTTTTGGAGGGCCCTTTCCATCCTCTATTGACGACACTCATCCTAGTGGCACCTTTCCATCGTTCACACCAAATTACTAGATTCCTGTTGGTGGACAATTTCACCAGGGAGGCTCGACTCAACCCACCTTTGTAGGGAAAATCCAAATTGGGACACAAATCCCAATTGGAACACAACCCCCAATTGGAACTCAACCCCTTATTAGAGCACAACCCCCACCAACCCCACCCTATGGACAAAACATACCTCTATCCTTGGCCTAGTATTGGAATCACCTGATACAACATAATCCTCAATCGACTGGGGGGAAACAGCCTCAAGTTACCTTAGTTATACCCACTAGTATAGGGAAACCATATCCAAGTACGTTGAATCCTATTTGGGTATTGATCGCTCAACCCCATGCCCCCGTTCAAGGGTACACTTCTACGAGTTACTTTCCTCCGCAACAACCATTGAATCTGCCTAGATGTTCGCATTGTATGCAAACTTCTTATGGTCCCACTGGTTTGCCGACGAGACTCCCTCCCCAAAGCCACCAGTACCCACATATGAATAGACAATTACCCTTCTTAGCCACTTTGGACCTCTCGGATCTGTCAAGGATTTTAAATGATCCAATCCATCACTCTCCCCAATGGCCCACCATTTCGTCCAAACTCCCATCGGACATCTCTAAACTCGATGGAAAAGTGGGAGAGGACCCCAACAATCACGTCATGACTTTTCACCTTTGGTGCTCATCCAACTCCTTGATGGATGACTCTATTCGTTTACATCTTTTTCAAGTAACTCTCACGGGTTATGCTACTAAGTGGTATATAGAATTGCCATGAGTTTTCTTCGTCGACTTCAACACCCTTGCTATGGCTTTCCTCACACACTACCAATTACCGATCTGCTATGAAACAGGAACCAATATTTTGAGTTCTTTCAAACAAAACAAATCCACTCATATATCCGATCACATTCATGAGTGGTGAGAGAGACGACATCTCATCAAACTCGAACTTCTCGATCAGTTGCTAGTAGAGTGGTTCAAAAAATCATTCGTGAATGACATCGACTGTGACATCACCATGGGTGGAGTTGTCATAGAAGAATAGGCCATAAGTCGTGCTCAATACCTTGACCTCATTTACTGACAAATGGGTACTCTTTATGACTTACTCCCTGATGCACCTCATCCTTCGACTTCCACCACTTCAACTACTCCCGCTGCTTCTCATGCAACTGACGGTGCGATTGACACTTTCCATGCCCAACCACATTCTGCCCAAACTACTAGCCACAACCCCAAACCTAATTCTTCTAATGTTCAAAATGCTCCATCTCCTACCCCTCCCACCAGCAAGACTTTTGAGGTAAATGTTTTCCAATCTACCCCAACTAGTAAACACAAATCCAGAAAGGGAAAAGGTAAGAATAAGGAGGAAAAAATACTTCACAAATAGAGAGAACCAAAACACCACTTGTTGATGATAGGGATAAGCGTAAACCCTGATACCCTTGTCTTATCTGTGGTGATGATCACTACATGAAGGATTGTCCACGACGTGTCGAGGTTACTAAGTTCCTGCAAGGGGCCCCCAAACCTCCCACTCTGGTCGTACAATCCCAACCCTTCCCGTCTCAACAACAGGCCCAATTGGTCATTCATGACCAACCTTCCCCTTCCACTACGTCCTATGTATTAATGTGTACTAGCGATTCAAAGAAGAATGACATCGCACTTACCACTCGAGCCAAAGATTATTCTCCCTCTAAAGAGATTGTTGATGGTATACCTCCTTCATTGGTCCAACCATCTCCCATGACTCCACCTACCAACGGTCCTCTTCATCTCAAACAATCGAGCCTTGACAAAATTCTTTTCCCTCCTCCAAAGGGCATCGTTCGGAAATCAGCTTTCAATCCTCGTGCTCGTGCTGCCCAGAACTAGAACATTGTTGAAGATCTGGCCCAAGCACCATCTGTGATGTTAGCCCTTGAAGTCCTTCAAAGTTGTGCTTCACAACGGAAGGCACTATTGAAATCTATCAGTGGAATCAACCCGACGGATACGAATTTAATAATTTTTGACTTGGAAGATCGCATTCCAAGGTTACCCCCTCAACTCGCATTCCAAATCCAAGTGATTGTCTCCGACATAAACATTTGTAGAACCGTTATCGACGAGGGTGCCTTGACGTGTGTTATGTCTGTTACCTGTTGGAAATCCATCAGCTCTCCCTCTTTGATTGAATCCCATAACACACTCAAAGCCTTCAATGGCTCTGGTTTTAAGCCTTACGGTGTCCTTGCTTCTTTTCCAATCATGCTAGAAGGAAAAATGGTCCAAGTCGAAGTGGAATTCTTTGACACTCCTCTCAATTACAATCTTCTGCTTGGGCGTAGCTGGATCGATTCCATGTGTGCAGTTGTGTCGACTCTTTTTCGGGCTGTACGTTTCCCACATCAAGGAAAGGTAATTATCGTCGACCAATTAGCCTTCTTTAACTCAGATACGCGCACTAGCAACATACCGTTCATCGCCAAAACCCCACCGATTTACGAGAACGTCGATGTAGGTCATCTCAAAGACTCTTCGTTAATGGGTACCTTCCCCATTCCACCACCCGATGTTCCACACTTGTCTGTCGCTTCAATTAACATGATCTCCACCTCGATTCACAGAACCCCTACATCTCACAACCCATGGATGGTACCCAACCCCGACGATCATCTTCGTTACGGTGACAAAATGCCTTTGAGTCCAGTCGAATCCACCTATCAGGCCATTCAATCGGCAACCCCTTCTACCCCATCTCTTGGTGATTTATCTCCAGATCATTTCCATGCCATTTTTCCCACAGACAAGATGATCATGATTGTCATGGAAGACACCCCCTGGAACGATGGACTTCACCATTCCATCCTCTTCCTAGAACAACACACCATCGAGAGCTACCAACGAATCTCAACCCCGTCAACTGTTTTCATCATTTCAATTGTTCCCGAGTCCACACATGATGTGTTTTCCAAATGGAACTTAAGAAATATCTCACCCACTATTCCCCTCGACATATCCATCAAACCTGGAATTGTCGAAAATGTGCATATCGGAGCTTCATGCTTCCCTAATGAAGTTGTCACCTACAAGTCACTTTTCAAAGAATTTTGTGACATCTTCACTTGGAGCTATGAAGAAATGTCGGGTATCGACCCCAACATTGTGATACATGAAATTAAGACATACCCAGATGCTAAACCCATTTGACAATGCCTTCATCTAGTTCACCCATGTAAAGCGGCTACTATCAAGATTGAAGTCGAGAAACTTCTCAAAGCCGGTTTTATTTACCTGGTGGCCCTCACTGACTGGGTTTCCAATCTTGTCCCGATTGACAAGAAACAAGGCACAATCTGCGTGTGCATTGATTATAGGGATATTAACAAAGCTTGTCCTAAAGACAACTTTCCTACCCCCTTTGTCGACCAGATTGTCGATGATTATGCCAGAAGAGAAATCTTCTCTCTGATGGATGGTTTCTCCGGATATAATCAAATCAATATTGATTCTGAGGATCAACACAAAACCGCTTTTATTTGTCCTTGGGGCACTTTCGCCTATTAGAAACTTCCTTTCGGTCTAAAGAATGATGGTGCAACTTTTCAACACACTATGTCTTATGCCTTCCATGATATCAAGCACATCATGTAGCCATATCTTGATGACTTACACACTGATTCCATGCATTGGGTCAATCTCTAATCCACCTCCGAGCCATTTTCCTTTGCTGTTGGTTTTACCATATACACTTGAATCCTCACAAATGCGTTTTCTGCGTAGAATTCGACCGACTTCCAGGCTTTATTGTTTCATGTCAAGGGATGAGGGTAGATTCTTTAAAGGTCGAGGCGATTCCCAATATCCCTCTTCCTTCTTCACTTCGCCAATTACAAAGTTTTCAAAGGAAAGCAAACTTTCGTTGTCGTTTCATCCCAAACTATGTCAAGATAACTCTTGGATTTACGCGACTACTCAAAAAGGGGTCTGAGTTCATATGGGATACCATCGAAAACAAAGCCTTCGAAGCTTTGAAACTCTCCTTGACATGTTCTCCGCTTCTCTTCCCCCCTGGATCACAGTCGCTATTATTTCCTCTACCTCGCAGCCTCAGATTACACCATCGCTATGGTTCTTGTCCAGGAGGATGATTCCCATGAAAAACATGTTATCTATTACTTGAGTTGAAGTCTAACGCCTACTAAAACCAAGTATTTACATGTCAAAAAATTGGCCTTGGCATCCGTCCAAGCAATTCAATGTTTTCGACACTATATCCTCTCTCGCAAGACTACGGTAATTTCTAATTGCAACCCTATGCAACACATTCTCACACGTCAATTGCTAGGGGGAAAATACTCCGAATGGATCATGATACTCCAGGAGTTTGACTTGGAATTCAAATGAGCTAAGTCCAAGAAGTCCTTAGTGTTTTCCGAGTTGATATGTGACTTTCCCTACTCTAAAATGGAAAATGTAGCAGCCGATTCATTACCCGATGAATCCCTTTTCCTAATTATTTCCGATGATCTTTGGTACGACGATATCATCATATATCTCCAAACCCAGACTTTCTGGCCCAATTTGTCCATTACTAACTGACATCGAATACACTACCAAGCTCGTCAATATATTATCCTTAGGGATACTCTTTATTGTCGAGGGATTGACTCAATTTTTCGACACTACCTCACGTTCGACGAAGTCGAGAAAGCCTCAAATGACTGCCATTCTAGAGCCTATGGTGTTCATATGTCCGGGTATGCTATTGCCTAGAAGATATTACGAGAAGGGTATTTTTGGCCTTCTTTATTTAACGATTGTGTAATTGTCGTCCAAAAATGCCATGCTTGCCAGACCTATAATCATAAGATACGATCACATCCTGCTCCTCTTCACCCTATGGTCTCTATTGGTCCCTTTGCGAAATGGGGTATTGATTTCATGACATGTCACCCCCACTTGGCCGGGGGGCATGGATACATTATTGTAGCCATAGATTATTTTACAAAATGGGCTGAGGCGATGCCGACATTTGACAATACTGGAAAGACCACAACATTATTCATTTTCAATCACATCATAGCTCATTTTGGTGTTCCTCAGGCTATCGTCACTGATTATGGTAACCACTTTAAAAACTTCATAATGTCCGAACTCACTAAAAATTTGGGTCTTTTCCATGAAAACTCAATGCCCTATTACCCACAAGCCAACAACCAAGTCGAAGCGATTAACAAAGTTCTCATAACCATGCTTTGACGAATGATAGGGATTCACAAAACAAGTTGGCACACAATGTTGTTTTCAACATTGTGGGCTTGCCGAACATCCGTTAAGTCTACTATCAGGTTTACACCATTCTAGTTAGTCTATGGTCTAGAATCCATCCTCCTAATTGAATGTGAGATACCCTCCTTAAAACTAGTCGTCGAACTCCTAACAAACACTTCTACTGAGGAAGAATGTTTGTTATATCTCATGCGATTAGACGAAACTCAACGCGACACTACCCTAGTTATAGAATTCCAGAAGAATCGTGTCAAGGCCCAATATGACAAACATGTCAAGCCTTGCATTTTCTCCGAAGGAGATCTGGTTCTCCTCTACGAACAAAACTGAGATATGGTAGAAGCTGGAAAATTAGAAGCCATGTGGTGAGGTCCTTATATCGTTAGATGAGTTTTGAAGAAAGGATCTTATGAGTTAGTTGATTACGACAGTATCTGTTTGAGTGAACCCATAAATGGGTTGTACTTAAAGAAGTACTATGCATAAGATCACCTGTGCATGAGTACTTGTATTTTATTGTATCATACTTCTTGTGTGTTACTGTAATATGCTTTTTTCGTTATCTGGTCTCTGCCCTTATGTGACGTTGTGTTTGATTTTCAGATGTCTGAGTCTTCGCCACCCCACATTGGATTCACCAATGGTGCTAGCCCTAGTACTCAGAACCTTGCTTCTGCTGCGTGGAAAATTTATGCCCCTACAAATGAAATTGTCACTCTACGAGGTGTGTGCCTCAGCCATGCGACCAACAATATTGCAAAGTATAGCATCGTTATCAAATTTTTGATTGATGTTATCTCTCTCGGTATCTGTCACTTGGTTGTGCGACTCGATTCGTAGCTAGTAGTACTACAGTTAAGTAATGTCTTGTTGGAAGGTTTACAGTTGCGAGTAAGCTTGTCATTGATGGTAAGAACAGTGATGGAAAAGATCAGAGATGGAAAAGATCAACGATGGAAAAGAACGATGGAAAGAACAATGAAATCACAAAGTGACAAAATCGCAAGGTGGATGAAATCGTGAAGCGGAAAAATCGCAAAGTAGTGAAATCGCGAAGTGGCGAAATTGTGAGAAGATCAGGACCGTAGGATATGGGGTATCTACGAAGGCTCAATATCCATTAGATATGGTGAATATGCAAGGCGTATAAGTCCAAGAGTCATCCAAATCCCCAAAACTATGAAGGAATCATGGCTGTCCATCGGGGACAATCGTGGATTGTTGATCCATAGGACACGTGGCGAAAGATTGTCATGTCGCTGACTAGAAAGTCAAAGGAACATGGTTCCCTAACCTCTTGATTTCACGATATGTGAAATCGTGAAACAATCTCAGCCATCAGATCGAGGTTTGTTCTGGACCATTGATCTAAACTCCATCTCGGAGCTTCGCATATCGGGACTTGGAGTGACGAGAACCCCCATCACAGGAATCGCGAGATGTGAACTCACGATAAGATCTAGACCATCAGATCACCAAGGGTTCTGGACCATTGATCTAAGCTCCATCTCAGAGCTTCACGTATCAGGACTTGAAGTGACATGAAACCCCATCACATGAATCGTGAGATGCGAACTCACGATAAGATCTGGACCATCAGATCACCAAGGGTTTTGAACCGTTGATCTAAGATCCATATCGGAGCTTTGCGTATCGGGACTTGGAGTGATGAGAACCTCCATGGCAGGAATCAAGAGATGCAAACTCATGATAAGATCTGGACCATTATATCACCAAGAATTCTTGACCATTGATCTAAGCTCCATCTCAGAGCTTTGTTGATCGCGACTTGGAGAGTCGAGATGCCTCATCTCCAGATTCATGAAATGCGAAATCGTGAAAGCGCTTTATGAATAAGTGTGTGGTCTCAGCCAGTGGTCACACCATCGAAGAGTTGAAGAGAAGAGTAGCTGCAAACAAGCTTCTTTTCGGTGTTTTGGGGATCGCGACTTGGAGAGTCGATATGCCTCATCTCCAGATTCATGAAATGTGAAATCACGAAAGCACTTTATGCATAAGTGCTTGGTCATAGCCATGGTCATATAAAGGAAGGAGCCAACACAGAAAAACTCTATTTTAGAGTTTTGGAACTCGTGACATGGAGACTCAAGATGTCTCATCGTAGAATCTCCGAATTGTGAAAGTGAGAAACGAGTAAATAATGCAAGAACTCATCAGAGTTAATCCAACGATGGAGTTCAACATGAGCACGATTGAAGGGATAATTTTGATCCTCACGGTGTAACTACTAGAGACCATTGATGGTTTCTACCAAAGGATGTGAAGAGACTTCGGGGTGATTTCCAGAGGAGCTGAAGAGTTACGTGGAATTTGCCAGTGGAACGAAGACGATTCGTGGAGGAAATTGATAGGTGGATGAGGGTTGGAGCTCGTAACTGAAACAAAAAGGATGAGCTCAACTATAACAGAGAAGACAAAGAGTCTCAACTGCGAGAGAGAAAAATTCATCTCAACATAACACCTAGTGATGATAGACACAGGGGTTGAACTGCCAGAGAAGCTGAAGAGTCGCAATGATGATCACGTAGAGTACTTGATATGTGAAGGAGATTGGCATGGTATGAGCATGCAGAGGAATGGAGAATATTGCATGCACAAGATGCACAGAAGATATATATAGATGGTACAAAGAAGAGATGAGGTTGTTTTTGTTGTTGGGATTGCTCTAGATGTCGTTGAAGGTGATTCATGCATGAAGAAGGATCACCGTGCAGCAACTAAAAAGAACAGAAGAAGAACTATGTAACGAATGGACATGGCACACAGAGCATAAAAGAAGAAGAATAGAATGGGAAGCGGATGCATGCTGGAAGACAACGATGAATTATGAGTAGAAAAATCTTGTAGAACAGTGATGAGATTGGTAAGCTATTATTGAACACTATATCACTGTAATAGGTTTCAGTATTTCATATTCATAATCCAGGAAGGTTGGGAGGTGCTAGGGAGGACTGGTGTCCTCAGAGGTTCAAGTGGGGGCTTGAACACAGGGATTTGCTACTTCCTTCTAGTTGGTGCTAGAGAAACCAGGGAGTTGGTGCTTCCTTCTAGTTGGTTCTAGAGAAACCAGGGAGTTGGTGCTTCCTTCTAGTGGGTGCTCGAGAAAAACAAAGAGTTGGTGCTCTCAACAAGTTGCAGCTTGCAAAATAGAGGTTGTAGCCTCACAATTGTTGGGTATGCTTTATATTCTCTGCACGAGTAGTAGTGTCTGAGCGTTTGCAACTGGGTGCATAGGGCAGTTAGAGGGGGGTGTAGGGGGGCAGAGCCCCTCATGCGGGGGTTCTGGGATAGCGCCCCCGAATTTTTTTTTCACACCGGGACGACATATTTGCGGGACAACATGATATTTTGGTGGTTTTTTGGAACATGGTTTTTTGCCGATGGTTTTTTATTTCTGGTTAAGGAATTAGGGTTTTTGGACTAATCCAGGTCATTGGGTTAGGGTTTTGGATGTCGCTAGCTCCTATATGTATATTGTATTGTAAACAATTTAACACAATGTATGAATATAATATATGTTTGTTTTCCCAGTTTGGGTTTCCAGGTGAAAAATATCCGTGTAATGTTTGTATTTGCCATTGTATCTTTTCTGTTCTTTTCTGAATATCAGTTTGTAGTAGATATTGTACAAGGTTAGAATTTACATTTGGTACCAGAGCTTTATTGGCTTCATGGGGATGCCTTTGTCGTCAAGGGTTTGGATCAGGACTGTGATAAGCCTTGTTACAATGGGAGATCTGCGGTATTCTTTTTCAGGTGAAAAGAAATGGGAAGCAATTCAAAGATGGAAATCGAGAAGTTTAATGGGAAAAGCTTTGAGATGTGGAAGCTCAAGATGGAAGATCTTTTGGTGGACATAGATCAGTGGATCGCAGTAGATCCAGGTACTACACCTATAGGAACTTCTGCAGATGATTGGAAAAAGATGGATCGGAAGGTAAAGAGCACAATTCAACTGTGTCTCTCTGATTTAGTATTACTAAATGTGTCAGAGGAAGCTACAGACAAGGATTTATGGGAAAAGTTGGGGAAGTTGTATCAGTCTAAGTCCCTGGTAAATAAATTATTCCTGAGAAAGAAGTTGTATAACTTGAGGATGAGAGATGGAGACTCGGTGGCAGATCATTTGAACACCTTCAATATTGTGGTAAGTCAGTTAGTATTTGTTGATATTAAAATTTCAGATGAAGATAAATGTGTTAGTTTGTTGTGTTCTTTACCAGACTCGTGGGATAATCTGGTTGTGTCCATAGGTAGTAATACAACTTCTTTGAAGTTTGAAGAAGTGGTCTCATCCTTGTTGTCAGAGGAGATGAGACGAAAGAATATGGAAGGACATAACACAGATGCATTATTTGCAAGGGGACGTTCCCAAGAAAGAAATAAATCTAATTTCTCAAGTGGGAGATCTAAGTCTAAGGGTAGATCTAAATCTCTTGGAAATTTTGGAAGGGTATGTTGGAGGTGTGGAAAAGAAGGGCACTACAAGA
>JZKD02S1832553.1:1502308-1528209 GCA_000966675.3 Picea glauca
TGAGCACTGAGAAGTTCTCTTGGTGTAGAGGATCCATGGGCATTGCTGCCCTGGATTGTTGACTATGTAACCCTGTAACCCCCTGTGTGCAAAGAAAACAACAAGTAGGAGAATGATGGGTATGTGTTATATTCTTTGCACGAGTAGTAGTGTCTGAGCATCTATGTCAGGCGCGCAGGGGGGCAGAACCCCCCGCGCGAGGGTTCGGGGGCAGCACCCCCGAATTTTTTTTTCGCACCGGGACGACATATTTTCGGGATGACACATTGCCGGAACAACATATTTTCGGGACCACATGATATTTAGGTGGTTTTTCGGCACATGGTTTTTTTCTGATGGTTTTCTATTTTTGGTTAAGGAATTAGGGTTTTTGGACTAATCTAGGTCATTGGTTTAGGGTTTTGGATGCTGCTAGCTCCTATATGTATATTGTATTATAAACAATGTAACCCAATGTATGAATATAATATATGTTGGTTTTCCCAGTTTGGGTTTCCAGGTGAAAAAGCTCTGTGTAATGTTTGTATTTGCCATTGTATCTTTTCTGTTCTTTTCTAAATATCAGTTTGCAGTAGATATTGTACAAGATTAGAATTTACAACAATGAGTTGGTGCTCAAATGTATTATAATGTAAAGAATGTAAATAATACTTATCATATAAAGAAGAAGAGGTTTTTACCCTATATGGGTTTCCTTGGGAAATATCTGTCTCTGTGTTTCTCATATATGTGACTGATGCTGAATGTGCCATTGTTCATTTCCCTGCATTATTGTGATCATCATTGAGTGCCTTGTAAATATTTTAAAAGAAGCATAATTGTTTAAGTACGGTGACAATTGATTCACCCCCCCTCTGAGTTTTCTAGCAAATGGTATCAAAGCCGGCCCCTTTTATCTAAGGGTAGATCCTAGAGCTTAAACATGTCAAGTCATGAAGGAAATCCAACCAATAAGGCCCCTCTGTTGAATGGAACAAACTTTGCCTTATGGAAAGTTAGAATCAGAACCTACATAATGTAGTTAGGTGCAGATGTCTGGGATGTGGTAGATATTGGTTATGTAAATCCAGTTGTGCTAGCTAATAAGGATGACAAACTAGAATTTAGCTTCAATGCTAAGGCTATGAATGTTATCTTGAGTGGGCTTGCAGAAGCAGAATTCATAAAAGTTATGCACCTAGGAACTGCCAAAGAAATGTGGGACAAACTCATTAGCAGCTATGAGGGTAATGGGAAAGTAAAGGATGCAAAGCTTCAAACCTACATAATACAGTTTGAACATCTGAATATGAAGGAAGATGAAACTGTTGGAACATACTTTCTAAGAGTAGAAGAAATGGTAAATGCAATGAAGGCACTTGGTGAAACAATTGATGAACCTTCTTTAGTTCAAAAAATATTGAGATCTCTCCCAGATAGGTTCAAACTGAAGGTCTTTGATATAGAAGAACTTAATGATCTAAAAACCTTGGGGTTTGATCAACTGCTAGGAACATTGACTGCATATGAAATGAGAATAGTTAAAGATAAACCTACCTCTAGAGAAGCAACATTTAAAGAAGACAAGAATGAGGATTCTGAGCCCGATGAAATTGAAGAAAAATTTGTGAAGAGATTGAAGAAGGCATTAGGAAAGTACAAAGGTAAATTGCCTTTCAAATGTTTCAACTATGGTAGGATAGGTCATTTTGCAAATAAATGTCCCCACAATAGAAAGGATCAGACATGTGATGATGAGGAGAAGTACAAACACATAAATTTCTTTAAAGATAAAAACTTTAAGAAGAAAAGTCTGTGCGTAAACAATGATGATGATCCTTTAGATGATGAAGAAAATGACTCCTCTATTGAAGATAAACTGAATGACTTCATACTTATGGCCAAAGAGGATTATGATAATAAAAGCACAGGAAGTGATGAAGAAGAAGTTGTGGTTGACATGGAAGGAGAAATTATTAGTGCACTGGAAGAGATTGACAGACTAAGAATCAAGAACAGAAAGCAAAGAAAATTGTTGACACAGTTCGAGAAACACAGTAAAGAACCTGATGAAGAACTTGTCCTACTAAAAGTAGAATTGGAAGAGGCAAAGAAAATCGAAGAGATTCAGAAATAGCAGCTATCAGAAAAGAAGGTGATATGTGAAGCATTAGAACAAGAAGTAGTGAAAAAGAGGAAAGAAATGGAGAAGTTTCAAGCCTTGTATAATCAAAATCTGTCAAGTATCGAAGCCTTAGAGGGATTGGCCACCATTCTGAATTAGCAAAGGAATCCAAAGCTGAAAACTAGCTTGGGGTATGAAGAGGGATCAAGTAGTGGTAAGCTAGGAAATGAAGAACACATCAAGTTTGTCAAAAGTACAACCAATGACAATAACAATCCTGCAAAAACAAAGGAAGACAATCAGGTGCCCAGGTCGAGTAAGAAAAAAGATGCCAGATCTAAATCTGTAGAACAAAGAAGTAATGTGCTCACTGCTAAATGATGTCATCATTCTGGAACAAATCGATTTCCTCAAAGAAGACAACCATTTTCCAGGTACAAAGAATTCTTCTATGGCTATTGTTTCTACTGTGCTAACTTTGGTCACAAAGATGTAAATTGTTCCTTAAGACTTAGACATGAGCAATTAAGATTTCAAAGGAATAAATACTTGCCACAACAAAGAATGATGCATCCAAGTAACAAACCTTCACTGATTGCCAATTGCCAAATCAAGTCCAGGGACATGCAACTAAAGAGGTCAATAAATAATCAACAGTGAATGAGTAGACAACGTTGCACCAATAAGTTTGACCTGTTGAACAATGAGATTGAATGCTATATCTGTCATAACTATGGACACAAATCTATTGACTGCTGTTTAAGGGAATATGAACCAGATTTGAAATCTCCTACTGAAAATGTCAAGTTTTGGAAGAAGAAGGAAAGTGACAAGTGTTGATTAGTGTTGTCTGCTCAAAGAAGAACGAACCCTTGGTATATAGATAGTGGATGCTCCAAACACATGACGGGAGACAAAGGCAAGTTTCTATCTCTAAGTGAAAGAAAATAAGGAAACATAACCTTTGGAAATGATGCTTCAGGGAAAATAAAGGGCAAAGGGATGGTGAGCTTAAGTAATGGAAAAGGAAAAGCCCAAGTTGTTCTACTTGTGGATGGGCTGAAACATAATCTTCTCAGTGTAAGTCAAATGTGTGATAGAGGATGTGAAGTGTTGTTCATGGCCAAGGACTACAAGATAACGTTTCTAAACTCAAGACAAGTGGTGGCCAAAGGCATAAGGACAGAAAATAATGTATATGTGCTGAAATAAAATAGAGAAGAATCTCATCTAAGCAAACATGATGAAAGTTGGTTATGGAATACGAGACTTGGACATATAAACTTTGACCACTTAATCAAACTCAAAAACCTTGAGGCAGTAAAAGATCTTTCGAGAATATCAAAGCCCCAAGATTCAATGTGTAAACCCTGTCAAGTAGGGAAGAAAAACAAGACACAGTTTAAGTCCAAGAGCTTTACTTCAACAAAGAAAGCACTCCAACTAGTTCATATGGATTTATGTGGACCATTAAGATAGGAAGGCACAGGGAAAGAAAACTACTTCATGTTGATTATCGATGATTACATCAGACTTACTTGGGTTTCCTTCCTCAAAGAAAAAGCTGAAGCATTTGAGAAGTTTAAAATATTTAAGGTTTTAACAGAGACTCAAACAGGCAAGAGGTTAAAGGCAGTAAGATCATATCAAGGAGGAGAGTTTATGTCAAGAGACTTCAAGGAATTCTGTGATGAACATGGGATCAAGAGAGAATACACAATCCCAAGAACTCCACAACAAAATGGAGTTGTTGAGAGGCAAAATAGAATAGTGTAGGAAATGGCCAAGTCAATGATGAATGAGAAGAACATTGGTCAAACCTACTGGGTAGAAGAAATACACATAGCAGTCCATGTGCTTAACAAATTCCACCTCAGACCACAAAGTGACAAGACACCTTATGAATTATGGTTTGGAAGACCTGCCTCAATCAAACACTTCAGATTCTTTGGGAGTAAATCCTACATAAAGAATAATGATGAGAACCTCAACAAATATGAGGACAGGGTTGATGAAGGTATCTTCTTAGGGTATGCTACAAACAGTAAAGGATATATATGCTATAATAAGAGGCTGCATAAAATGGTTGACTGTATTGATGTAAAAATTGATGAAGGAATCCCAGCAAGAGAGGTATATAGTAATGAGTCTTATACATAAGACACAGCTAAAGTTGAAGATGAACAGGTCCAAGAATCAGAAAATGAAGACTCTGAATCAGATGAAGACTGAGACACTTAGACATACTCAAATTAACAGTCAACTACAAATTCCTCCTCCAGGATCATTCAAAAGAATCATCCTACAAGTCAGATAATTGGAGAAAAAGACAAAGGTGTACAAACCAGGAGAAAGATAATCAAAACCACCGAAAAATCTCATATAGCTCTCATATCCATGTTGGAACCCAAGAATTTCAATGAAGACAAGAAAGATGATCACTAGGTTAAAGAAATGAATGATGAACTTGATCAGATTGAGAAAAACAATACGTGGGATATGGTTCAAAGACATGAAGGTAAAAACGTCATTGGCTCCAAATGGATCTTTAAGAATAAGTTGAATGAGCAAGGACAAGTTATAAAGAACAAAGCAAGGTTAGTCTGTAAAGGCTATGCTCAGATAGAAGGGCTGGATTTTGGTGAAACATTTGTGCTCGTAGAAAGATTCAAAGCTATCAGAATGTTTCTTGCCGATGCTTGTGATAAAAGGTTTAAAGTATACCAAATGGATGTCAAGTCAGCCTTTCTAAATGGATATTTAAGTGAAGAAGTCTATATGGAACAACCAGAGCGCTTCAAACTGTCTTACAACCCTGACTTAGTATGCAAGCTGAAGAAAGATTTATATGGTTTAAAACAGGCCCCTCGATCCTGACATCATAGACTGGATACGTATCTCAAAGACAAAGAGTTCAAGAGAGGAACAACTGACAAGAATCTGTATATTAAAACAGAGGATAATAATTTTCTCGTCGTATTGGTCTATGTAGATGACATCATCTTTGGATGTAATAAGGATTCATTGGTACAATGGTTTTCTTCTGCCACGGAGTCTGAATTTGAAATGTCTATGATAGGAGAACTGTCATTTTTTCTTGGTCTGCAAATTACTTAGAGGCACGAAGGGATGTTCATTTCTCAAGAAAAATATCTAAGAGAAATGTTGAAAATGTTTCAAATGGAAGATTCTAAACCTGTGGGTACACCTATGGTAACTGGATTTAAATTAAGCAAGGATGATGATTCACCTGATGTTGATCAAAGCTCGTATCGATCAATGATAGGAAGCATGTTTCACATCACAACATCTCTCCCAAACATAATGCATGTTGTAGGAATGGTAGGAAGATATCAAGCTGCACCTGAACAGAGTCATTTGCAAGCTGTCAAAAGGATAATCAGGTATTTGAAAGAAAAAATGACTTATGGTCTGTGGTATCCCAGAAATCAAAATCTTCAGCTGACTGCTTATTCAGATGCAGATTGGGCAAACTGTGTTGATGAGAGAAAAATCACGAGTGGAGGAGCATTCTTCCTGGGTGACTCCTTAGTAGCTTGACTTAGTAAAAAGAAAGGTTCCATTTCTTTATCAACCACAAAGGTAGAGTACATTGCTACTGCTACCTGCTTCACTCGGGTATTATGGATGATTCAAACACTTGCAGATTTGGAGGTAAAATACACTGCACCGATCCCAATTCATTGTGATAACACTAGTGCCATCTGTGTGTCTAAAAATCATGTATTCCACTCCAAGACCAAGCATATTCCCATAAAATATCATTTTCTAAGAGAGTGGGTCATCAATCAGATTGTTCAGGTCAATTACATTCCCACTACAGAACAAATTGCAAACATATTTACTAAACCTCTAGTAAAGACACCATTTGAATATCTCAGACAGAAGTTGGGTGTCATCCCGTCTCACATCTAAAAGAGTCCATCCTATTAGGGGGAGTCCTGTATTGTTTTCATATGTGATACCTCCTAAAATTAATGCAACAACTCAGGGGGAGAGTGTTTTCTTTGACATTGATGTCAAAGGGGGAGAAAATAACAAGGGTCCCTTTGTTGCCATCAATTCCAAAGGGGGAGATTGTTGGAAGGTTTACAGTTGGGAGTAAGATTTTCATTGATGGAAAGAAAAGTGATGGAAAATATCAGTGATGGAAAATATCAACGATGGAAAAGAACAATGATGGCAAGAACAGTGAAATCACGAAGTGACGAAATCGCAAGGTGGATGAAATCGCGAAGCGGTGAAATCGTGAAGGTGGACGAAATCGTGAAGCAGGGAAATCGTGAATTGGAAAAATCGCGAGAAGATATGGGCCGTAGGATCTGGGGTATCTATGAAGGCTCAATAGTCGTTAGATATGGTGAAGTTGCAAGGTGTATAAGTCCAAGAGTCATCCAACTTCCCAAAACTGTGAAGGAATCCTGGCCGTCCATTGGGGACAGTCACGGATCGTTGATCCATAGGACACATGGAAAAATATCATCATGTTGCTGATTGGAAAGTCAAAGGAATATGGTTCCCTAACCTCTTGATTTCATGATATGAAAAATCGTGAAACAATCTCAGTCGTCATATCGAGGTTTTTTCTGGACCATTGATCTAAGCTCCATCTCGGAGCTTCACGTATTGGGACTTGGAGTGTCGAGAACCCCCATCACAGGAATCGCAAGATGTGAAATCACGATAAGATTTGGACCGTTAGATCACCAAGGGTTCTGGACTATTGATCTAAGCTCCATCTCAGAGCTTCGCGTATCGGGACTTGGAGTGACGAGAACCCCCATCACAAGAATCGCGAGATGCGAACTCACAATAAGATCTAGATCGTCAGATCACCAAGGGTTCTGGACCATTGATCTAAGCTCCATCTTATAGCTTCGCGTATCAGGACTTGGAGTGACAAGAACCTCTATCAGAGGAATCACGAGATGCAAACTCATGATAATATCTAGAACATTAGATCACCAAGGGTTCTGGATCGTTGATCTAAGCTCCATCTTAGAGCTTCATCGATCGTGACTTGAAGAGTCGAGATGCCTCATCTACAGATTCACGAAATGCGAAATCGCGAAAGTGATTTATGAATAAACATGTGGTCTCAGCCGGTGGTCACACTATCGAAGAGCTGAAGAGAAGAGTACGTGCAGACAAGCTTCTTTTCGGCATTTCAGTGATCGTGACTTGGAGAGTCGAGATGCCTCATCTCCAAATTCACGAAATGCTAAATCTTAAAAGCGCTTTATGCATAAGCGCTTGGTCATATCCATGGTCATATAAAGGAAGGAGCCAGCAAAGAAAAACTCCATTTCGGAGTTTCGGAACTCATGACATGGAGACTCAATATGTCTCATCACAGAATCTCCGAATTGCGAAAGTGCAAAATGGGTACATAACGCAAGAAATCAATAGAGTTAATCCAATGATGGAGGTGAACATGAGCACGATTGAAGGGATAATGTTGATCCTCATAGTGTAACTACTAGAAACCATTGATGGTTTCTACCAGAGGATGTGAAGAGACTTCGGGGTGATTTCCAGAGGAGCTGAAGAGTTACATGGAATCTGCCAGTGGAATGAAGATGATTCATGGAGAAAATTGACAGTTGGATGAGGGTTGAAGCTCATAAATGAAACAACAAGGATGAGATCGATTGTAACAGAGAATATGAAGAGTCTCAACTATGAGAGAGAAAAAGGCATCTCGTCATAACACCTAGTGATGATAGACACAGGGGTTGAACTTCCAGAGAAGCTAAAGAGTCGCGATGATGATCACGCAGAGAACTTGAGATGTGGATGAGATTGGCATGGTATGAGAATGTAGAGGAATGGAGAATATTGCATGCAGAAGATGTACAGAAGCTATATATAGATGGTACAGAGAAGAGATGAGGTTGTTGTTGTTGCTGGGATTGTTGTGGATGTTGTTGAAGGTGATTCATGCATGAAGAAGGGTCAGAGTGCATGTTACCCATGATTTTGGTCATCATGATGATGTATTGATGAGGGTGTATTCAGGATCTTCATAAGAACTTTCTCCTGAGAAAAGGTTACTTTCATCTCTTCCAGAAAACTCATTTTTGAATACTGTTTGCAGGTTGCTAGTATATTTGGGTGCGAGAATGCCTGATTCTCGCAGGCTGCTTTAAGCCAGGGTGCAAACTTCTCACACTGTGTTGAACTGCTAAGGTGTGAACTCTTCCTAAAGCAAGGAAAAAGATGAATTCTCGATGCTTCTAGAAGGGAATCTTCTAGAATAATGAGATGGCATTCGAATGGTTATCCTAGTACTGGATTCCATAATATTTTGGGATCATTCTTATCCAAGTAACGAATTCATTCTCTCTTATATATTGAGATAATTCTCATGGAAAAGGTTAAGCAAGATTCATTGGAGAATTGATTAAAGAATTGTGTGAAGAACTCAGCATTGAACAACAGCTTGGAGACTCTAGCAAGTCTATCAAGAGGATTTGATATTCTTCATGCAAGGATTGAGCAAGTGTGTGTGTCAGAGCCAAGGGCCATCGAAAGGAATTTTGCGACATCAAGACTCAGGTTGTAATCTTTACTTTCCATTAATATGATACAGTGGCATGACTCTTTCCCATAAAGCTATTTCCACTTTATTGTGTAATTCCTTGATCATACACATAGGTTAACTGTTGAATATATTGTGCTATATTCACTTTGATTGGTTTGTGGTGTCTTGGTCCTCACTACATGAGAGCACTGGAGTGAAGCGGGAGAAATAAATACCATAGGAAGCGATAATAAGGTATGTTATTTGTTCTTGCCTCCTAATTAATTCAATGGTCAAAACCTAGGGAAAGAGTCATGTCCTGTCTTGCTTTGTTCTAGATCCAGGTGGATCTAGGGAGATTAGTTTGTGTCCGCACCTACAGATTAGTCCAATAAAAAAATTGGCAACTCCACTGGGGAGCATTCCCATTTTCTTTGTGGATTTTGTTGTTTTTATGTGGGCATTTGCTCTGGTTTTACTTTTCTCCTATCCTATCAATCTCTGAGTCTTCAGGATATCCTGATAGACCCTTTGGGTCCAGAGGCCTTTTTCAATTTTTCTTCATTTTCCAAAATTTTGATTATATTCAGACATTCTCGCACTATATTTCATTGTAGCCTGCAAGAATAGGTAGAGTTCGCACTCTTCCTTTAGGTTTCAGTGTGAGTTTCTCGCACCCTGCTCAAGGGTCACTTGTGAGAATCAGTGATTCTCGCACTGTGTAATATTGCTTGCCTGCGAACTCAAATTTTCAAAACTTTGGATTTGAGTTTTGGTATTTTTAACTGTCCAGATCAGTTTGATTGCCTCATAAAAGTTTCTTGGACCATTGATTGATGTTTTTCTTGTCTTCGCTTCCGTGCATGAATAGTCTTAGGATTTCAAGGCTCTTCTTGTCACTTTTGTCTTGACTTCTGTTTCTTTCCTTTTCTTGGCAAAACCATTCTCTTTGATTTCGAAATCTGAGTGTGTTTGATTAGTTAAGGACTAGTGATTGGTTGAAAGTTGATTTTTCTTGGTCTTTATCATTTTCTTTGTTTGAAAGGTCATTTTTCTTGTGCAACTGAGAAGACTATTTTGGTTTGCTCTTTATTTTTTCTTTCATTGAAAGAGTGGATTGGGTTATTTGCTTGTTCATTGGTTTTTGATTTTCTATACTCTCATTGGCATAGTGAACGTCCTTTTTGAAAAGTGAACAAAAGTTTTTTCTTTCAAAAAATTGTTTTTGTCTTTAAAAACATTGAAAATCAAATTGTTGAAATTGTTGAAAAAGAAGCAATAGAGTATTGTTCTTTGATGCGTGACTTGATGCATTTGCATTTTATAGGAAATTTTACATTGTAGTTCAAGGTTGATCTGGAAACATTTCTCTCTCTCCTATACATAGGATTCATTGAACGAAAGGTGATATATTTCATTCTCATCCTTGCATTGTTGGGTCAGGGTCATACAACATAAGTTTCACTTCCGCTTCCTTTGAGTAAACAACAACTCTTAATAACACTGTGTAATCATAAAATTTATGTAGTAACTCTTTTCTAGGGATCTATTACACCAACATTTAGCTAGGCTAGCACTTTGGAGTAGGATGAGAGATGCACTCTCCAAAAGCACAAAACACACAATAGCATCTTGTGTTAGGGAGTGTTAAATTCCATTTGCAACATTTTGTCCTAGGAAGCCCTTCTCACACAAGGGTCAAACACTAGGTCACATTGATATTGGCAGAGTTACTCACCTTGCTTTGTTGATATAAGTGTATATATTGCATGCATTATAGGGATCACTTGGAGGTATACCCATGATGATGAGTGGAAACCTTTTGAGTTGATTGTAGGCTAGCTACCCTACCCTTGTGTGTGGATCGGACTGTCGATTGTTCCCCCAGGCCTTATTGTTGTTGGTGGTGACCTTAGTGGCCTGTATTTCTAGGTTCTTACCCAAGGTGACTGTGGAGGGGAAAGTCTTCATTGTACCTGGAATTGACATTGACCAAACTCACTCGGGCTCCTTGGAGGGTATACCCACGATTATGTGTGGGATCTTGCACCAGGGTGTAAGTCCGTTAAGTAGGTTGTCAACGTAACTTTTCCACCCTAGCCCCACCCCTTCTTGTATTGTTGTTGTGACGTTGGATTTCATCACCAACTAGTAGCTTCGAAATTAGAAGGTCTTGTTTGCTTGGTTTTGCTTCCTAGATTTTGTTTACTAGCGCGTGTTGTTTGTTTCTCGAAGTTGACCATAGGATTTTCTTTGTGAATTTTGTCACTCGTTTACAATAGCTCCTCCATGTCATTCACGTAGAATGTAGGGTTTATCTCGAGAGCATCTGGAAGGTTCTCAATCCATGCCCACAAGCACATCTAGAGGCTCTCCTCGACAGAGAGAAGTCCCAATCATCACCACACCACAAGTGGAACGCACTGAATCTTTAGAACATTTTTGAATTACAAATACTCGAGAGGACTTTTGACTTAACCTTGATTATGAGAGACATTTTATGCGAGAAGACTCTTCTAGAGACTTAATTCTTGTGTATTCCAGATCTCCGATTGGACCCTTTCCCAGTATAGAAGGCCAAGATCCTTTTTTCTCTACAGGTGTTTTTCGACGTGAACTTTTTGGTCCAGGTTCACCTGTGATTTCTGAAATTAATCCTCCTGTGATTTCCGAGATCTCTAATCTCGAGACAGTACCATTGACTACCATTTATCACTTTATTGTCCCTGCCGAAATTGCCCATCTCACGACTACTTCAAGTGTTCCAACTGGGTTCATTGTGGTTAGTCTTGCTCCCATCAACACACCGCGAACGCCCAACGTCAATCCGACACTACCACCTGGATACCATGCGTTGAATGCTACCATTCCTACTCCCACGCAAACTCCATCCAGCTCTCCTAGTGGTCCTTCTTCTTCTGGGCATTTTCTTCCTGGTTTTGTTCCAACACTCCCTCAATTTCCTTTTGGAGGACCTTCTTCATCTTCTACTGGCAATCCTAATCCTAGTGGTACTATTCCTTCATTCACTCCAACTTAGCAACTTCCGGTTGGTGGAAAATCTCATCAAAGTAGTATCACTCAACCCCCTCTTAGTTGGCAAATGCCAATTGGAACATTGCACTCAATTGGTACACCACCTTCAATGGGAGGGGCAACCCCGCCTTATGGGCAAAACATACCTCCATCCTTGGCCCAGTATTGAAATCAACTGATACAAAATCCTTCTCAGTTAAGTGGGGGGCAACAGTTTCTAGCTGCGTCCATAACACCCCCTAGCATGGGCCAACCATATCCAGGTTCGTTTAATCCCATTTGGGGGTCGAATGCTCAAACTCAAGCCCCTGTTCTAGGGTATAATCCGATGAGCTACTATCCTGTCCAACAACCACTGAATATGCCTGGATCTTCACATTATATGCAGACTTCTTATGGTCCTACTGGTTTGCCGACAGGGCTTCCTCCCCAAAGCCACCAATACCCGTAGGTGAATTGATAGTTACCCTTTCTTGCCACTTTAGATCTTTCGGATTTGTCAAGGATTTTAAATGATCCTATTCGTCACTCTCCCCAATGGCCTATTATCCCAACCAACCTTCCATCAGACATTGCTAAATTTGACGGAAAAGTGGGAGAGGACCCAAACAATCACATTATGACTTTTCACCTATGGTGCTCATCCAACTCGTTGATGGATGACTCTATTCGTTTACGTCTTTTTCAACAAACCCTTATCGGTTCTACTATGAAGCGGTATATTGAATTTCCACGAGGTTTCTTCTCTGATTTCAACACCCTAGCTATGGCTTTCCTTACGCATTACCAGTTACCGATCTGTTATGACATGGGGACCGATATTTTGAATTCCTTAAAATAGAATAAAGGCACTCATATCTTTGATCACATCCATGAGTGGTGAAGGAGACGACGTCTCATTAAACTTGAGCTCCCCGATCAGGTACTGGCAGAATGGTTTACAAAATCATTTCTGAATGAAATCAGTAAGGACATTACCATGGGTGGCATCATCATGGAAGAGAAGGCTATAAATCGTGCTCAATATCTTGACCTCATTTATTCCTAAATGGGAACACTTTATGATTTATTACCTGAATTACCTCTTCCTACTACTTCCAGCACTTCAATTTCTCCAGCTGCCTCGCAAGAAGCTGACGGTGTGATTGGTACTGCCCAAGCCCAATCACATTTTGTTTCAAGAAAAAAACCTAAATATTCTTCTTTTAATGTTCAAAATGATCCGTCTCCTACCACTCCCACTGGCAAGACTTCTGAGGTAAATGTTGTCCAATCTACCCCAGTCAGTAAAAACAAATCTAAAAAGGGGAGAGGTAAGAATAAGGAGGGAAAAAATAATAATGAAGCAGAGAAAACTAAAATCACTCCTGTTGACGATTGGGATAAGCGCAAACCACAATACCCTTTCCTTATCTGTGGTGATGATCACTACACGAAGGATTTTCCATGACGTGCCGAGGTCACTAAGTTCCTTCAGGGAGCTCTGAAACCAACTGCACCGATTGTCTTGTCCCAACCCTTCCCGTCTCAACAATAGGCTCAGTTGGTCATCCATGACCAACCCTCATCTTCTACCACCTCCTATGTTTTGATGTGTACTGGTGATTCTAAGAAGAATAACGTTGCACTCACAACTCAAGCCAAAGATTATTCTCCATCTAAAGAGAACGTGGACGATTTACCCCCTTCCTTGGTACAACCCTCTCCAGTGTCTCCACCTACCAATGGTCCTCTTCATCTCAAACGACCGAGCCTCGACACAGTTCTACGACCCCCCCCCTAAGGGTGTTGTTCGGAAATCGGCTTTCAATCCTCATGCTCGTGTGGCCCAGAACTACAAAATTGTTGAATATCTGGCCCAAGCACCTTCTGCGATGTCAACCCTTGAAGTCCTTCAAACTTGTCCCGCACAATGGAAGGCACTGTTGAAAGATATCGGTGGAATTGATGTGATGGATACAAATTTAATAGTCTTTGACTTGGACAATCACATTCCAAGGTTACCCCCTCAAATCACATTCCAGATACAGGTTGTTGTCTCTGACAAGAACATTTTCCAAACTGTTATTGACGAGGGTGCCTCGACGTGTGTAATGTCTTTTGCTTGTTGGAAAGCCATAGGCTCTCCTCCCTTTAATGAATCAAGCAACACTCTTAAAGCCTTCAATGGCTCTGGTTTTAAGCCCTACGATGTTCTTCCTTTGTTTCCCATCACATTAGAAGGTAAGACGATCCAATTTGAAGTGGAAGTCTTTGACGCTCCCCTTGATTATAATCTTTTGCTTGGCCGCAGCTAGATCGATTCCATGCATGCCGTTGTGTTGACACTTTTTCGTGTAGTACATTTCCCTCATCAAGGAAATTTTGTTACTGTCGACCAACTCACCTTCTTCAATTCTAATACTCGTACTAGCAACGTACCATTTATTGCTAAAACCCCGCCAGGTTATGAGAATGTTGGTGTAGGCCTTCTAAAGGACTCCTCGTTAATGGGTATTTTCCCTATTCCACCATCCGATGTTCCACACCCATCTGTTGCTTCTATCAATATGATCTCCACTTCACCTCATGAACTTCCTGCGTCTTCTGACCCTTGGATAGTCCCTGACCTGGGAGATCATCTTCATTTCGATGACAAAATGTCGTTAAGTTTGGTTGAGTCTGCCTATCCGGCCATTCAATCAGAAACACCTTCTACCTCCTCTCTTGATGTGTTATCTCCTGATCCTTTTCATGTTATTTTTTCCACTGACGAGGTGATCATGTCCGTCATGGAGGACACCCCTTGGGATGATGGGCATCATTGTTCTATCCTCTTTCTAGAGCAACACACTCTTGAGAACTACTAACAGATTTCGACTTCGTCGACTGTTGTTGTCATCTCGACTGTTCCCAAGTCTACACGTGATGTGTTTTCCGAAGGGAACTTAAGTAATATCTCACCCATGATTCCCATTGACATATTCGTTAAACCTGGAATTGTCAAAAATGTCCATATTGGAACTTCATGTTCCCCTGACGAAATAGTCACCTATACATCCCTGTTCAAAGAGTTTTGTGACATATTCGCCTGGAGCTACGAAGAAATTCCAGGTATTGACCTTGAGATTGTAATTCATGAGATTAAGACATATCCTGATGCTAAACCTGTCAGGCAATGCCTTTGTCCAGTTCACCCACGTAAAGCGGCTACTATAAAGCTCGAAGTCGAGAAACTTCTAAAAGCCAGCTTTATTTATCTAGTGGCTCTCACAAACTGAGTTTCCAATCTTGTCCCGATTGAAAAGAAACAAGGTACAATTCATGTTTGTGTTGATTATAGGGATATTAATAAAGCTTGTCCAAAAGACAACTTTCCTACCCCTTTCATCGATCATATTGTCGATGACTGCGCCAGAAGTGAAATCTTCTCTCTCATGGATGGTTTCTCTAGCTATAATCAAATTAACATCGTTCCCGAAGACCAACATAAGACTGCTTTTATTTTTCCTTGGGGTACTTTTGCCTATCGGAAACTTCCTTTCGGTCTTAAGAACGTTGGCGCAACTTTTGAACATGCTATGTCTTATGCTTTTCATGATATCAAGCATATCGTTCAACCCTATTTGGACAATTTACCTTCTCATTCTATGCACATAGTTGATCACCCAACCCACCTCCGGGCTATTTTTGTTCGATTTCGGTTCTACCGTATATGTTTAAATCCTCATAAGTGCGTTTTCTGTGTAGAATCCGACTGTCTTATAGGTTTTATCATTTCGCATCACAGGATCTGGGTGGATCCTTTGAATGTTGTGGGGATCCTTAATCTCCCTCCTCCTTCCACACTTCGCCAGTTGCAAAGTTTGCAGGGGAAAGAAAACTTTCTTCGTCATTTTATCCCAAACTATGCCGAGATCACTCGTGGATTTTCGCGGCTAGTAAAGAAGGATTCAGAGTTCGTCTAGGATGCCATTTCCAACAATGCTTTTGAAGATTTGAATTTGTCCCTAACACGAGCTCCACTTCTGTTCCCCCTTGATTATAGTTGCGATTATTTCCTTTACCTTCCTGCCTCGGATTACACCATTGGCATGGTTCTCGTCCAAGAGGATGATGCTCATGACGAACATGTTATTTATTACTTGAGTCGAAGTCTCACATCGACTGAAATCAAGTATCAACATGTCAAGAAACTAGCCTTGGCTGCCGTTCAATCTGTTCAACGCTTTCGGCACTATATCCTACTATGATTTCTCATTGCAACCCTATGCAACACATTTTGACACGTCAATTGCTAGGGGGAAAATACTCTAAATGGATTGTGATACTCCAAGAGTTTGACTTGGAATTCGATCGCGCCAAGTCTAAGAAGTTTTTAGTTTTTGCTGAGTTGATATGCGATTTTCCTCATTCTGCAATGGAAAATGTAGTAGTTGATTCATTACCAGATGAATCTATTTTCCTTATTAGCACTAATGATCTTTGGTATGGGGATATCATTATATATCTCCAAACCCATAGATTTTGGTCTACTTTGTCCAGTACTGAATGACGTCACATATGCTATCAAGATTGTCAATACATCATCCTCGGGGATACTCTTTATCGTCGGGGATTGACTCTATTTTTTGACATTGTCTAACGTTCGAT
This sequence comes from Picea glauca, assembly GCA_000966675.3. Taxonomy (NCBI): domain Eukaryota; kingdom Viridiplantae; phylum Streptophyta; class Pinopsida; order Pinales; family Pinaceae; genus Picea; species Picea glauca. The sequence continues at coordinate 1,518,625 of JZKD02S1832553.1, forward strand.
GAAGCTGAGAAATCTCTGAATGACTTCCATTCCAGAGCATGTGGTGGTCATATGTTTGGGTATGCTATTGCCCAAAATATCTTATGTGCAGGATATTTTTTTCCTTCTTTGTTTAATGACTGCATTATTGCGGTTCAGAAATGCCATGCCTGCCAGACCTACAATCAGAAAATTTAGTCACATCCTGCTCCTCTTAACCCTGTGGTCTCAGTTGGTCCCTTTGCAAAATGGGGTATCAATTTCATGACATGACCCCCTCACTCGGTCCGGGGGCATGGTTACATCATTGTAGCTGTCGATTACTTTACGAAATGGGACAAGGAGATGCTGACATTTGACAACACTGGAAAGACCGCAACATTGTTTCTTTTTAATCACGTCATAGCTTGTTTTGGTGTTCCCCAAGCTATCGTCACTGATCACGGTAGCCACTTTAGGAATTTTATGATGTCCGAACTTACTGAAAAGTTGGGTCTTCACCATGATAACTCAATGCCCTATTATCCACAAGCTAATGGCCAAGTCGAAGTGATTAACAAAGTTCTCATAACTATGCTTCAACGAATGATAGGGATTCATAAAACAAGTTGGCACATAATGTTGTTTTCGGCATTATGGGCGTACCGGACATCTGTCAAGTCTGCTACTGGGTTTACACTTTTTCGGTTAGTCTATGGTGTTGAAGCCATTCTCCCTATCGAATGCGAGATACCCTCTTTAAAACTAGCTATTGAACTCCTACCCAACACTTCTGCTGAAGAAGAATGTCTATTGTATCTAATGCGATTAGATGAAACTTGACCTGATGCCACCCTAGTAATAAAAGCCCAGAAGAAGCGTGTCAAGGCCCAATATGACAAGCATGTCAAGCCTCACGTTTTCTTCGAAGGTGATCTTGTTCTTCTCTATGAACAGGATCGAGATATGTTAGGAGCTGGGAAATTCGAACCCATGTGGCGAGGTCCTTATATCGTTCAATGAGTTTTGGAAAAAGGAGCATATGAGTTGGTAGATTACGATGGTATCCCTTTGAGTGAAGCCAGGAATGGGTTGTACTTGAAGAAGTACTATGCATAAAATCATTTGTGCACAAGTACTTGTATTTTTAATGTATCATACGTTTTGTGTGTTACTATATTTTTCTTTTGTCGTTATCTGGTCTCTGCCCTTATGTGACGTTGTGTTTGATTTCTAGATGTCGAAGTCTTCGTAACCCTATATTGTCTTCGCTAATGGTGCTAGTCATAGTACTCAGAACCTTGCTTCCACTGCGTGGGCAATCTATGCCCCGACAAACGAACTTGTCTCTTTATGAGGTGTGTGCCTCGGTCGTGCGACCAACAACATTGCAGAGTATAGCACCGTTATTGAATTATTGGTTGATGCTATCTCGCTCGAAATTTGTCATTTGGTTGTGCGACTTGATTCGCAGCTGGTAGTACTACAGTTAAGTAATGTCTACTCTATTCAAAGTCCTACTTTGTTACAGGTTTATTTGCGAATTCACCTCTTGGAACGTTATTTTGATCACATTGCATATCAACATATTCCTAGATGTCTAAATACATTAATAGATGCATTTGCTAATTATGTATTGGACAAACATTTGAATCATTTATAAATCAATCACATCAATATTCACATAATATAAAGTAAACCGGTAGAAGTCGTCTGTATACATAACGATCAAAAGAGTTTTTTACAAAAAGTTTGTTCGAAGACCAAAATGTCAAAATCTGAAGCTCATAACTTCTACAAAGTGATGTCATGGATGACGTTCATAGTAACACACGATTTCTCGAGAAACTCTACAGAGAAGTCAGCTCATGGATGCTGATACTCCTACAGTATGATGTTGATCGCGTCATGGAACCTCTTCCAAATTCATGTCTGGAATGTCTGCAGTCAGGCCCTCTAGATTTTGTTCCACCACCTGATAATCCTCAGCATATTGTGGTGTTGCCGCTACCTCTCCTCGCCGTTGAATGGGAGAAGTTCCAGGAAGTCTGTAAGGTCCAACATTTGTGTTATCAACAAACGATTTTGTATTAGTCTTTGGACGAACATATAAAACAAAAATATTTGAATATGATAAAAATTCACAAAAAACATTTGAAAAGAAAAAATGTGTGCGCTTCTTACCAAGGTCCCCCCACTGAGCATCCTCTGAAAATACTAACTCCGAATATCCTCGGAAATCCAAGCTGGCATAAGAATAGTTATCAACCATCAACAACTGTGGTTGAAGCAAGTCAAAGAAAGTATCATCATACTTGATGATCGGTCTTGCTATGTGTCGGGACATAAGCTGACACCATCTCAACATCCTTGGATCCCTAAGAGCCGATATATTCCACTCAACCTGCAACCTCAGTAATGGGACCCTCTCGAGGAAGAAGGACACCAAAAAATATCCATACCTGAATTGCCTCAGGTTGCCACATCTACATTTGGTCAACTGTTTTTTTATACTACGAAGCACAACATCTGCCCATTTGAACACTCGAGGCTCACTACACTCAATAGCATACTAGAAGTAAATATGTAACACCATGTGAGGAGCAGAACTCCCAGACATCCGAGCTATGGTGAATAGGATAGTATAGAGGGTCAAATTTTGTACCCCCCAGATAGCTACTTTTCCTTTCTTTCTCTCAGCTTCGGGAATGCAGTGTAAATGGCAGTACTCACTCATCTGTATCCCACCACCTCTGCTATCGGTCAGGCTCACATAGTACCCCTGCCATGACAAACCAGTCAAAAAGTAAATATCCTCAATGTCTAAGGACAGTGTGTGGAACCCCACATGAAATACCTGTTGATCAGGGTCCCACATACACACCAGGTACTCTAATAGTCTGACTTGGGCCCTCATGCCTGGGATGCGAAAGTACTTCAAGAGTCCACAGTCTCTCAAAGAAGCAATAGTATGTGGATGATTTTCATCCATTGCATTGTCTTCTTCGTGTTCTCTTTCACGCCATTCAAGCACCATGTTGATGGCCAATTATCTACATAAGGAAAACAAAAAGAAGATTAGCAACTATTTTCATGAATTCATTCACTTTCATTAGCTAAATTTTAAAAACTTTTTTGAGCTTTGCGGTTCTTGCAGGTTCCCTGTGTGCACAGTGTGAGAACCTTGCAGGTGGCCTTAAGCTCACCTGCGAAAATGCCTCATTCTCGCAGGTCCCGTGAAGCCTGCTTGCGAGAATGGCAGTGCACATGTAGGGCTTGGAAAATCAAATAAAAAATGACTTTTTAACAAATGGAATTGAAAATTTAAACCATGAAAATGTTAAGGACAAATATCTTAGCTCACTGTCACTGACGGCTCGCTTAATGGACGATCGTAGCTCCTGCAATCTGATGCCGAACTCTGAGGGTAAAAGAGGGGTTTTTTGGAGCTCAAATAGTGGAAAGGTAAAAATGATGTGGTAAAAAGAGTATTTAATCCTTTTTATTTACTTTTACTATGTCATTTGGTTTTTTATGATTATTTATATATTAAACCCTAATCCCTAATGTCATTTTGAGTGAAACTTTTGCAGGCATGATAATTTTGATGGTCAAATACAGGGATATGGACATATTTTTCTTTGTCATAGCGTGTTTTGATTGTTTTTTATGGTTTTTATATAAAAACCTCGAGCTTGGTCTTTGTCTGTTCTTGCGCTCGTAAATACATGAGAACGCGATCGAGCATAATTTTATCACTTTTTCGGGCTCAACAAGGTTATACAAAAAATGAACCCCCCTGGAGTCCTCTTTAAGCTCTTTTCGGACTCTCTAAACATGAAAATATCGTCAAGCGACCTTGCTATTTTCACGATCGATAAAGTATTTGAAGTACGCATCTGGTGAGCGATAATTTATCTCTTTTTTTGTCTCATCCAGACTATTTTACGAAAAAATAATTGAGAGAGTTCTCTTTTAAGTGTTTTTCCAAACTCTATAATTATGAAAAACCTTCGAGTTTTCTATCTCTGGACTTGTTAAACAAACATTTCCAAACACGTGATTTGACCGAACCACTCCTTCTTAGGGTTCGTTAAACATACTCCAAGGGACTCGTCGGAAGGATGAGCTTACATAAACAAGCATATGTTATCCTCCTCAAGCTTGCGTAAAAATAAAGAGGTACTCACCAGAAATGGTGGGGGAAAATTTGGGAAAGGGATATGTCTTCATCTTCATATTAATTGGCAGTAACTGTCGCTCTTGAACATGACACCCCCTATTCATCATTTGAATCCAGTTTGGGAAATCCATTTGTCTCTCATTCGATTTTCTACAAGTTCATTCCTTGTGTCGTCATTGAGTCAATGCTGCCAAATCATTGGTCGTGTCATTCATATGTTCAAGAAAAGTCCATCTGAAACCTATATTGAGTCGGTCATCTGCAGTTATCCATTCTCTCCGTGTCGGGCTTCCCTGTGTCCAATCCTACTCTGTTTCACCTTCAAAATATGTTAATCATTTCGTGTCATTGATGGTTGATACATCAAGGCCCTCCTGTGACGAGTTTTGTTCCGTTGACTTCAGCTCATTATCCGGAATCAAGACTTAGAAATTATTTGGTACCTTGGAGCTTGCATGCCTCAATGGTAGGTTTCCTCGCTTTCGAAAGTGGGTTTACATCATTGACCCCTGATCAAAAGATTCTATCCGATGTTCGACTTCAACTCATTCATTCAAATTCAATGGATTATACTACGATACCTTGGGAGTCATTGACATCAATGGTGATTTCCGTCGCACTTGTTAACGGTTACATTAATGACCGGTAATCAAGTGGTTTCTGCCATGTTCGACTTCGACACATGTAATCACATGGTTAGATTCGTACTTTGGGAAATGAGATTGAAGACCCTGGATATCATCTCTTTGGTCCAAGTTGCGATGGAGTATGTATGATTTGTGACACATAGATCCACTGTGTATGTCTCATGGCTATGTTGTCTTAATTTGAAATTTCTTGCATAGATCCACAGTGTATTTCTAGTGGCTATGTTATATTTTGACGGCATAGATCCACAATGTATGATTGGTGGCCATGACCCAGGTCTACAATGTTATCCGTCTATGATCTGAGTATGGAATGCCTACCTCAGAATTGGTATATATGATATTCTATAGATGCTTGGTTGTTCGCAGGTTTCCGATTAGGTGTGCTCCTGGTTTTTGACACACACATGCTGCTTACAAAGTCTTTCGGCTGTCACTGGTTCCAACCTCATACATTGGGGGGCATTCTGTTACCCATGATTTTGGTCATCATGATGATGTATTCAGGCTCTTCATAAGAACTTTCTCCTGAGAAAAAGTTACTTTCATCTCTTCCAGAAAACTCATTTTTGAAGACTGTTCGCAGGTTGCTAGTATATTTGGGTGCGAGAATTCTTGATTCTCGCAGGCTACTTTAAGCCAGGGTGCGAACTTCTATCACTGTGTTGAACTGCTAGGGTGTGAACTCTTCCTAAAACAAGGAAAAAGATGAATTCTCGATGGTTCTAGAAGGGAATATTATAGAAGGATGAGATGGCATTCGAATGGTTATCCTAGTACTGGATTCCCTAATATTTTGGGATCATTCCTATCCAAGTAACTAATTCATTATCTCCTATATATTGAGAGAATTCTCATGGAAAAGGTTAAGCAAGATTCATTGGAGAATTGATGAAAGAATTGTGTGAATAACTCAACATTGAACAACAACTTGGAGACTCTAGCAAGTCTATCAAGAGGATTTGATCTTCTTCATGCAAGGATTGAGTAAGTGTGTGTGTTAGAGCCAAGGGCCATCGAAAGGAAGTTTGTGACATCAATTTTCAGGTTGTAATCTTTACTTTCCATTAATATGATACAATGGCATGTCTCTTTCCCATAAATCTATTTCCATTTTATTGTGTAATTCCTTGATCATACACATAGGTTAACTGTTGAATATATTATGCTATCTTCACTTTGGTTGGTTTGTGTTGTCTTGGTATTGACTACACGAGAGCACTGGAGCAAAGCGGAAGTAACAAATACCATAGGAAGTGATAATAAGGTATGTTATTTGTTCTTTCCTCCTAATTAATTCAATGGTCAAAACCTAGGGAAAGAGTCATGTCCTGTCTTGCTTTGTTCTAGATCCAGGTGGATCTAGGGAGATCAGTTTGTGTCTGTACCTACAGGTTAGTCCAATAACAGTGCAACAGCTGAAAAGAACAAAAGAAGAACTTTGCAGCGAATGGACATGGCACACGGAGCATAAATGTAGAAGAACAAAATGGGCACCGGATGTATCCTGGAAGACAGCGAGGAAGTATGAGTAGAAAAATATTGCAGAACAGTGATGATACTGGTAAGTTGTTATTGAACACTATATCACTGTAATAGGTTTCAGTATTTCATATTCATAATCCAAGGAGGTTGGGAGGTGCTAGGGAGGACTAGTGTCCTCAGAGGTTCAAGTGGGGGCTTGAACATAGGTAGTTGGTGCTTCCTTCTAGTTTGTGCTAGAGAAACCAGGGATTTGGTGCTTCCTTCTAGTGGGTGCTAGAGAAAAATAGAGAGTTGGTGTTCTTAGCAAGTTGCATCTTGAAAAACAGAGGTTGTAGCCTCACAATGAGTTGGTGCTCAAATGTATGATAATGTAAAGAATGTAAATAATACTTATCATATAAAGAAGAAGAGGTTTTTACCTTGTATGGGTTTCCTTGGGAAATATCTATCTCTGTGTTTTTCATATATGTGACTGATGTTGAATGTGGCATTGTTCATTTCCCTGCATTATTGTGATCATCATTGAGTTCCTTGTAAATATTTTAAAAGAAGCATAATTGTTTAAGCACGGTGACAATTGATTCACCCCACCTCTCAGTTGTCCAACATGTCTATGTTATTCAAAGTCCTACTTTATTATGGGTATATTTGCGAATTCGCCTCTTGGAACATTATTTTGATTATATTGAGTATCAACATATTCCTAGATGTCTAGATACATTAACTGATGCATTATCTAACTATGTATTACATAGACATTTGGGCCATTTATAAACCAATCACATAAAAAATATCACACAACACAAGATAAGTCGGTAGAAGCCATATATATGTATATATAATGATCAATTTTTTTTACAAAAAGTTATGTCCAAGAACCAAAATTTCAAAATCTGAAGCTCATAGCTTCTACAAAGTAACTTCATGGATGATGCTCACCATAACACATGACTGCCTAGGAAACCCTACGAAGCAGTCGACCAATAGACTCTGACACACCCACCGTATGACATGGATAATGTCGTGGGACCTCTCCGAGAGGCATGTCCGAAATGTCAGCAGTCAAACCCTCTAAGTTTTGTTCCACTACCTCATAATCTTCAACGTCCCATCGTTGCACTGGAGCCACCTCTCCTTATTGCTGAATAAGAGAAGTCCCGGAGGTCGATAAGGCCCCATGTCTGTGTCACCAAAAACAATTTTTTGTAATTTGACCTTGGACAAACATAAAAACATTTCATATGATAAAACTCACAAAAACATTCAAAAAGTGAAAAAATGTGTACTTATTACCTAGATCTCGGCACTGAGTGTTTGCACCCGATTCGTCACTAAGTGAGCAAATTAAGAGTGCTTACATGCCCAGTTGGGCTCTGCTAGGCATGACAACTATAAGGTAAAAGGTTAGAGAGAGAAACAACAAAGCTATAAACAAAAATTAAACTAAAACAAACAAAAACTAAAAGCATATGAGAAAATGAAAAATAGAGGCAAATGGACCAATATCACCAATGTATAAACTAATTTGTTGCTGAAATCCAAAGGCACAAAGAAGAAAGGGGACTTGGGTCCCTTCTTTCTCCAATGGAAGGCTCTTGAGGCCCTCACTTGATTTCTCTCCTTTACAATGAAAAGATGAAGATGTGGGTGAAAGAACTCCAAGCTTATTCACTCAAGAGAGGGGTGAATAGCTCTATGAAATGCAGCTTGTAATGTTTATTGCCAAAGAATAGGTCCTTAGCAATCTCAGCAGCATAACAGTATGAAGAATTCCTTGAAAAAATGGTGGTCATTCATGGTTTTTTATAGCCAAGCATTGGATCATTATGTAACCTCTTTAGAGTGTGAAAAGGGGCTCTTTAGGGCACAATTAGGTCTTTGACCAGCCCACCATGAGGATTGAGCTCGGATTTGGTGTCAAATCAACTTGGGAGCTGATCCATTAGTGGTTGGGAGGCCGACCAATTTCAATAAATGCATCGTTTAGCAGGCGCGCGGGTTTTTCGCCCAATAGCCGCGCCTTGTGCACATATGCACGCTTTGTACGATACTATTACGCGCATGCGCGCGCGCACCCAAATGATGTAAAGCGCCCTTCAAATTTTTGGTCATTTGGTATAGTTTTTTACCCTTTTTGCAATGTTGTGGCATTAATCCTGTGCCATGACCAACTCCAGTCCTGTTTTGATGATGTGGAGTTCTTGTCGCCACGTGCGGACGAAATTTCAGTGATAACAGATGCCCCCTGATGGATGAGGTTAGGAGCAAAACGTATAGCCAAAATTCATCAATGTTTCTTTTGCTGAGGATGGTGTTGTAAGGGAGAGAAAGAATGAGACCATGTAGAGTGATCCTTTGGAGAAGAAAGGAACCTGTAGATTTCGAATTTCCACAAGGTGTGTATCAATATATAAGTGTGTACAAATGAGGCGGGCATGCCCCATGCTCGTGTAATGTAACTCTGAAATGTTGATGTAGACAACTACAGCGCCCTCGGGGGCGGAATGATAAAGGTAGAAGACAATTCTGCAATGGAACATACTCTGAACCAGCGGTAATGGTCGCGGAAGTAACCAGCGACGGTGATGTGGGCATGGGTGGCACTACCAAGTTCAGAGGTCTTCGGCAACTGATGAGGAAAAACTGCAATAGTCGCAAAGTAAGACCCACCATAACATGAGAAGGTGTTGGCGTCGAATGTTTATGGGGGTCAACGACATCAGGGAGAAATGGTGTTTCCCCCTGTGCCATCCGAAATCTCTCATTAAATGGGAAATGAGAATCAAGATACTGTCGCCCTTTTGGAAAAGTGCGCTGATGTCGACAAAAGGAGGACGCGACTCCCAGAAGAAAAAGACTTCATGGAATCTACTGTGGTGCGGGAGTGGCAGAGGTGCATGGACGAAGTCGAGGAGTGGGAATACTCAAGACTGCCCTTGGTTGGAGAATGTATGAGATAAATAGTGGCCGCAACCGTGTGACAAGGTCGAGTGTCAGGGGGACGCCAGGACCGAGGATAAGTTGTGCCAGAGGCGGGACAAGGTGAACAAATTCAGAGGATAAATGGTAAGTGACCTAGGTAGTGCTCTGAATATATAGATGATGTCGGTGAGGGTGAATGAGAAGTAATGCTCCAACCAAGGGTGACATGGGTTGCATGTGGCCAAAAAGGAAAGCAGGTCGCCAATGGTGACGAGAAAAGTAAATAATGGAAAAGGAAGGGGTTTGTACAATAAATAATGAATATATTTGGGAAAGATGTACAAAATACAGAAACGGGTGCCCCAGTGTGAAATGAGTGCCCCTGTGAGG
>JZKD02S1832553.1:1582183-1598895 GCA_000966675.3 Picea glauca
TATATATATTAAGACCAATTAATCATTCATCATTCTAGTTCAACCATTAAAGTAGGGAAGGGACTTATCATAACCAGACAATGTGAAGGGGCTACTGGAAGGGGTGCTCGTTTTCACCCAACCATAGGCGTAGTCACTCCAAACAAATTTACCACTACCCACCCTAGAACTAGACCGTGTTGCTCTACTACACAACCTTTATTCTTTCCCAACCACAGTAGGCATAGAGTCTACTCTCCTCTTCCTGCAATATCCTGACAATAGCTTGCATGATACGAAGAATGGAGGACTGGCCTCATTTTTCATCTTGTAGCACAACATCCTCTACAATTTCCTATAAACAACCCTCTTAGGTCCCTCCCCCCCCCCTTCTCGCCCCGCCACACTCTTCCTTTCTTGCCTCCTTTAGAGAGGTTGCTTATGGATTGAATTCCTAGTCTGTGGTTAGGTCTGGGAGCCTTATGGATGAGTTCTATGCCCCATCCCCTCATTAACGCTTGAGGAGGTATCCCCACCTACCAACCTAATTGTAATTCATTTATGGGTCAGTGGACTATTCTGGCCCTGAGAAATTAAATTTAGTAAGCATTGGTTTGGTGAAGGTTAACACAACCATTCCTGGTCCCCTTCACCCTTTCTTCGTATAACATTCGTGGTCTTTCTATGTACACCCCCCTTCCAATAGTCATGCAACACTTGTCCATTTTCTTGGTAAATAATTAGGTTCACATTTGTTTACCTTTCAAACAAAGGTCAATTGAATCAACATTCACACATATAAGGTTTTCCATAGTCTCTTGCCCATTTATAGTTATATTTACAATCTGGGGGAAACATGGTGTTACAGTATTTCTTTTATCTGTGATGTTGAAGTCCATGTTCCTATGTTGCTACCTTCTATCTGCGATTCCCTGATCTGCTTGAGGAATTGTCATATGTCTTCCAGCTCCTCTTGAATTTTGTCCCTTTGGTGCGCAACATTTTCAAAATCCTTGAATATACAATCCTCAACCCTTTGGGCTATCATCTCTGCATCATGCTCCATGATCATGTAATCTTCGGGTGTTCTCTATGCCTTCATTTTCTTGGGCATGTCTCCCATTTGAGTGCATGGTCTCTTATTCATGCATGTTTCTTGTGGTTTGGGGCTTGGTGTCATCACGTGTGCTACCTTAGCCTATTTCTGTTATTCTTAGGTTGACTGCATATTATTCTTCTTCCTCTACAGGGTCCCTGTCTTAGTTGTCCCTTCATTCATTTGATTTTTTTTTATCTAGCCCATCCTTCGTTTCTTGGGCACTTGGACTTCCTCAGGTTGTGTTTCTTCCTACCTTCTTTCCTCTTCCGCTGTCTTTAAGGGTATTTCTTGGGTGAGGACTGGAATCTTCCATTCCTCCTCCCAATATTTGATAACCATATCAATGTCGCCCTCCGTAATACAATAGCACATTTGTAACCACTATTTATTGGGGTCCTTCCATGCCTATATCCACATCGCATGAAGCTTGTTAAAGATGATACTTTTATGAAGGATTCAATGAACCTCTGATTCCTTTGTACTTTCCATTACTCTCTCTCATCGTCTCCATTTGGCGTGATTAATGCGACGTCTCATCGATCCTTTCTAGCATTCAATTCTGCATAACTCCATTGTTTCATACTTCTTTTGTCATCTTTTCATTTCCTGCTTGTTTCCACTTTTGAACTGGTTGTTGGCCTTGTCCTCGCTGAGTCTGTATTCCTATGTGTGTGTGTGCTCTTTATTCTTTCGGTGCATTGTTCTTTTATTGGTACTATTTAATATCCTGTTTTTTTTTCTTACTGCGCGTGGGTGGTCGACTGTCCTTGTACAACTTCGATCAGCTCCCATTGATCAACCCTCTGAGTTTTGCAACTGATAAGTCTTTCAACTGTAAAAATCCTCCATATGTGATAGTTTTTACCTCGTACGGTCCTAACCAATGCATTTTGAGCTTTCGTGGGTGCTGAAAGGATTTGTTGTCATACATCAATACTAAATATCCTTCCTTGAAATTTTTCTTGATGTGTCTGTCATGCCAAGCTTTGTCTCTTTCTTTCTCAACTTGTTAGTGAAATCCTACTAGGATCTCATATTACTCCATGGTCATCAACTGATTTAGTATTTCCTATACTGTGCCTCATTCTATCATGTCTATAATTGTTGCTACGCGCAAGCTTGGTACTAGAAATTCTAATGGCACCACTACTTCCTGGACATAGACCAGTTTAAATGGCATGTGCCCCATCAATTTTTTGCACATGGTCCTATAGACCCACAATACTATTTATATTTTGAGGTCCCAATTGTCCCTATTGACATTACATATCTTTGTCAGTGCATTCTCCAAGATTTTGTTAAATGCCTCTAATGTTCGATTCACCCGTGGGTGATATGGTGTACTCTTCTGATGATGGACTTCAAACTCTTCAATCATAGAGTTGATATTATTTTTGATGAAGTGCATGCTTTGGTCACTCATCAAAACTCTGGGGCACCCAAATTGAGTGATTAATTGTTCAAATAGAAAGTGGGTTGTTGTTTCTGTGCTACAATCCTTCACTGTTGTTTCTTCCACCCATATTGTTAGGTACTCCATCTCAATGATGATGTACCTTTCTCCTCTTCTTTTTGCTGGAGGTTTGATTGGTCCCACAAAGTCTATTTCCCATTTATTAAATGCCTGCAATGTTATCTGTGGTTGTAATCGCATCACATCCCTTATGTTGGGTTTACCTACCCTTTGACAAACATCGCATCTTTGGCAGTACTCCTTCGAGTCTCTATGAATGGTTGGCCACCATAGTCCTACACGAAATACCTTCTACGCGATAGATTTTCCTGCGTAATGTCATCCTTCTAGTCCTTCATGGGCTTCTGTTAAAACTCCTGGTATTTTGTGTTCTAACACATATCTTCACAAGATGTTATCTGCACCCATTTCATACAAGTGTCCTGCGATCAATTGATAGTTTTCAACTCGGACTACCAAGTTTTTCTTCTGCACGATGTTATATTCCTGTGGTGCAGTACCTGTGTTCAAGTACTGAATGATATCTGCAAAGTATTCATTAGTGATCTAAACTGAAAATAACTATGCATCTGGGAAATTGTTCTCTAAATTCATAGGTTCTTCCCTGTTTGTGACCCTTGATAGGTGGTCAAGTCTTGCAATTAATTTTCCTGTCTGGACTATTACATCAAAGTCAAATTCTTGGAATAGTAGTAACCATCAACAGATTCTCCCCGCCAACACTAGCTTGTTGACTACATATTTCAAAGTTGAGTGATCTGTGAACATCTTAAAGTGTTTTCCCAATAAGTAATGTTTGAACTTATGTAGTGTGTAGACCATAGCTAGGCCTTCTCTCTCTGTGGTGTTATAGTTATGTTCTGATTCTAATATCTTTCTTCTCACAAAGGCTATAGGGTGGTCCAAATATCCTATTCCTGGCTACGCCAAGATAGCTCCAAGTGTTATGGCTGATGAATCTACATGTACGTGGAATGTCTTCTCCCAGTTTGGAAATACTAGTATTGGCGCGGTGACCATCTTTTCCTTCAGGGTATCCAGACCGTGTTGACACTCGTCATTCCACTAAAACTTTGTATCTTTTCTTAACAATTTTTCCATTGGTGCGGTAATTTTCGTGTATCCTTTGATGAAATTTCTATAGTACCTTGTGTTTCCCAATGTTGTTCTTAGCTGACGGACTATTTTTGGTGGTGGAAAGTTAATAATTACTACAATATTTGTAGGATATACTAATAAACCTTGTTTTCATACTATCCCAATTGCAAATCCACTCGCGTCACACTTGACCTGGAATGTCTTGCTAAAATCTGGCAAAACCAAAATTGGTTGTTTCGTGATCTTTTTCTTCAACAGATTGAAACTCTTCTCTGCCTCCTCTGTCCAGTGAAAATATTTGTGTCTTTTCTTCACCGTATCCATCATTGGATGTACAACAGTCTCCAGCTCCATCGTTTCTACCATTTATGTAGATACGAGGTTGTCTGTGCTACCTCTGTCCACTATGACTTTGCATACCCTATCTTTGGTTTTGCAAGCAGACCGAAATAGACTATTTCTTTGGGTTGGGTTCTCTGCCTCTTTCTCTGGCATTAAGATAAATTTCCTCATCATCAAGGATCTTCCACCCTCGGCATATTCCGCCTCAACATTCCACCCTTGAGCTTCGGAAATGCGAGTTTCACCACCATCTTTCTTCTTATCTAGACACTCATAGGATTTATATTCGATCTTTCCACAGACAAAGCATTTTACTTCACTACCTCTGCCTCTTCCCCTTCCTCTAGCTCGAGGAAAAGTATTTCTATACACATACTATCTTCCCTATGAGCTTCCCCCTCTCTCAGGTTGAGTTTGAGGCTTCTTCCCCTCTTCTTTAGAGTTCTAAGTTATGTCTTGGGAAATTGTTTTACCTCTAGCTTGACTTCTACCTCGGCCTCTTTGACCTTCTTTCCGGCTCAACTTCTCTTCAACTTTTAGATCCATCTGATAAGCATATTCCACAATAAGGTCATCATTATCGTCTCATCTTGAATGTCATATCACATACCATTCATGTACCTAGAAAATTTTTAATCGTCGCTTTCCCGATGACCTTCTCTGATGTTTATCTTGTAGAACTCTTCAGTGTATTCCTTCACTAACATCAACTTCTATCTCAAATTCTACATCCTCCGAAATAGAGTGATTTGGTAATCCTTGGGTATAAATTTGGTTTTCATCTTTGCAACCATCCTATCCCATCTTTTAATTTTCTTCTTGCCCTTGTAGCGTCTGTCAACCTGTAGTTCATCCCACCATAGTGTTGCATGCCCTTTAATTCTAGTAACGACATGTTTTACCTTCTTGTCTTCCTCGACATCCTCATAGTCGAAGTATTTATCCAGAGCTCTAATCCAGTCTAGAAGCTCTTCAACATATAGGTTTCCCTCATACACTGGAATGTCCATTTTTTCTCTGGCACATATCCTTGCAACAGCCCTGAATAGGCATTCATCCGTAGCATCTTCGACTGCAACTTCTTCTGCTTCATTTCTAGCTTCATTTTCACTTTTAGCTTCACTGATATCCCCAGCGTCAACTGTGTGCCTCAATGCTGTCTCCATGGCATCAAGCTTGACATATAACTCACACATTTCTCTTTCCACTACTGGATAAGGCATTTTCCTATCTCTTCTCCTCGGCGACATGGCTGTAAAATTTCTCCTCTTTTCTCTGCTATAGAAAGAAAATAACTTTTTTTGGGCTTTGATACCACAATGACGCAGAACCCCAACCCTTGGGTCTAGATCCACTAAGGATCGTTCTAAAATCCCTTGAGCTGAAGTGGCTCCTTTGATTCCAACTGGAACCACCAACGAATCTACAGGTCCTTTGTAAAAAATCTCCCTATGTAACTTGATACCAGGCGCGAGTTTTTCCTTCTCGAAGTGACCATGACCTTGTCTTAGCGCAAGCATCTTTCACAACTCGCATGTTCGCGAGTCGAATACCCTCAACTTTTCTTCACCAAAAACTGATACTTGAGATGCGATGGGGTATGGCTCCTTCCTTGACAGCGCCCTCCATGCATAATCGTTGGCTAGGGATAAGTACTAGTGCCTCTTCGCAACTCGCAACCTCATGAGTTGGAGTGTTGAACTTTGGCACTCTCCCTTTAGGAAAACATGAGAGGCGATGGTTGACTTCCTTTTCGTACTTCTCTCAACTTGCAATCTCACGAGTTGGAATGTTGAGCCTTCATTCTCCTCCTTTGCAAAAAATCGAGAGGGGATGGATCAATTGGGGGTTGACTCCTTCAATGTGGCGACTACATGCCACCCGTCATTGCTTACACCTTTCTCTGGGGGTTAGTTGTTCACGCCAACTATCAACTTTACGATCCCCACTTGATGAATGTGTCACACATTGACACGAGCCCTCAGTTCTCATCCCTTCACGATATCGCATGTTGAAAAGAACCTCTTTCAACACCTGAGTCTCTGATACGTGATAGCTCTGCGGGGTGCTAATCCAACAATTCTCCCGTTCTTTGGATCAAATAGTTGTTCTTTCTCCTTGCTACTCGGAAGTTCTCACAACCAAATAATTTGATCTATCCTCTGAACTCACAATATGAAATACCCCATGAAGATTCAGATCTGATAGTTCTCCCATGACTTGGATCCAACGGTTTGGATCTCTTTCTCCACTTCTCGCAACTCAGGACATCGCGACTCTAAGAGTTTGGTCTTCCACCTCCAAAATCACGAACCCTGAGTTCGCGAATGATCTGATGGCCCAAACTGACCATGATTGATGTTCCTCGTTGATCCTTGACACCAAAAAAATGGGTTTGTCCAACACTTATCCACCCTGCAACTCCTTTGGATCCTATGGTCCTCACAACTTCGTGAGTTCTCCGTGGAGAATTTCGACCGTTCGATTTCTTCCTCAAGAATCTCTATGAAACGAGCCAATGTTCTTCCCCTGAAACTTAACCTTCTGCACCAGGATTTCTCTTCCTCATCTCCCTTTGAATTATTTCAATCTCCATCCTCCTTTGAAGTGTTCAAAGGTGTTATCCCTCCTGAACTTTCTCTTGTAAAATCAAGTCTCTAAAAGGGTTCTTGCTCGCACTCCGTGCGGAAAACTTTCAAATACTTCTATGTATTTGATTCTTCGACACTATGCACTCTCGGAAATAGCATCCCTTCAAACTTTCAACCTTAGTTGATAAGTTCTAAGGCCTCGACTAGCCTATGCACACCTTTCATGACTTTTGTACTTCACCTGCACTTCTGCTGGTATGAGAACAATGGTATCCCTCCTGAACTTTCTGAGATAAAACTCAGAACCTTTGTCAACACACACCTTGCGGATGTTTCACTACACTCCTTGCAAGAACTTCTCTCCAGAAGAGAAACAATTGAAACTCATTCTCTTTCTCTCTCAGACTTCATACATTAAACATGAAATCATACATTCAACACAACATAACATCATAACAAATGCATAACAGAGAGAATAAAACAACTGTAAGCATACCATTCAGCATATGTAAACATTAAACATCATAACACCATGAAAGATGAGTCAAAGCTTCATATAATAACCCAATTGCTTCTGCACATGGGTTCTTCTATACAACTCTCTCTATGGATGTCTTCTTCTTCTCTATGCTAATGATACAACAACTACTACTATGATACAAATGCGAGGGTGTTTATATGTGTTCTCCCTCCTACGCTCTAACTATCTAATCTATGAACTCAAATCTTCCTACTTTCATTAACTGGGCTTAAATGCCTTTTACAATGACAGATGAGAGAAAATCGCTCAAGATCTGTTTACAACATGCAAGTACGTTTCCATTAACTACTACATTAACATCTGTTCATTATTTTTTCAAAAACATTTCAAAATGTGCAAAATGTGTGTTGTGCTCCTCTAGCTGTATTCAACCTTCATGCTCGCTTGGCTGGCTACTTACGATGCTCCTGCATCAGGATATAATCAACTTTTTCAGTGAGTTTATTTTTTTCCTTGCAAGATAAAATTGTGTTATGATCTTCTCATTTCTTGTAAATTCAGAGAATCTTGGTGGTTCTAAAATAGTCCAAAATCCCTAGGTTAAAGCTCTCATCAATCAATTAGAATCAAGAGTTTAGACAAAATTCCTACAAAATTTAGGAGATAATTTCTACTAAAAAGAGAGTAAGTAGGTTCACTTATTAAGCTACTCCTTTACTACTAGAGGATTGAATAGTTACTTATACCAAGTGGTAATACAATTTTGCAATTGAACTAAAATTGTAAAAAAATAGTGCATGCTCATGAAAATTGTATCATGGCACATGAACACATTGAGTAAAGAGATGAAACAACAACAATGGTTGTTTTCATTGTGTCTTCTTGTTTGAACCTATATGTTTTTCCATATAATCATAATACAAGTTCATAGAAACATATGACCACCATCTTCCCTTTGCTGGAATTGAATATACAAATTTGAATACGGATATTTCATGAATAAAAGAAAATTAATTTTATAAAATGGAAAGGTGTCACAAGAGAAATGATAAGGTCATTTCTCATTATACATATATGTACACAAAAATTTCATAAACAAAAGAAAATGATTTTTATAAAATGGAAAGGTGTTTCTAGGAATTAGGGACCCAATTTCAAAAGGTTTGAATAAATTTAAAAAGAGAGGAGGTGTTTGTAGAAATTAGTAGAAATTAGAAAGCCAATTTGAAAAAATTTGAATGCCTCTAAAAGACCCAGGATCATATTCAACAACTTTAATATTTTTAGAGTTTATATTTATTAATTTCCATATAAACAATTGCTAATGAACTTTTCTTCAAAACCATATGGTCATATAATTAATAATAGCAAACACATCAATCATTCAATAAACCAAGTATTAATTTGAAATGCTTAAAATATATTGTTAATACTCTTATGTTTATCTCTTTTCACACTACAATAAATCCCTATGATTAGCTCCCTTTTTTTCTTCCATTGATTGTTTTAATGTATTTTTATCGACTTTTTTGCTAAAGTCAGTGCTATTTATCGGGAGGGTGATATTTATGGAGCTATTTGTGTCAAGAAACAAAACTAGGCGCTAAACTATCCGCTATTAGCACTTAGTTTAGAACCCTTTTTAGCACCCCAGATAGCACCTAATTTAGCTCTCAGTTTAGCTCCCATCTTAGCTCCCAAATTAGCTTCCACTTTAGCTCCCAGTTTAGCTACCAGTTTAGCTCCAAGTTTAGCTTCCAGTTTAGCTTCCATTTTAGTTCCCATTTTAACTTGCAATTTATCTTCCATATTAGCTTCCTTTTTAGCTTCTATTTTGGATTCGAATTTAACTCCCAATGTGCCTAAATACTAATTTTGTTGAGTTTTTGGGGGTTAAGTGGATAGGGGCTTTGGGGATTAGGTTATTTAGGGATTTGAGGTCTAGGGATTAAGGGTTAAGGGATTAGGGGTTACCTCTTAAGGGATTAAGGGTTAAGGGATCAACGGTTATAGTTTAAGGGATTAAGGGTGAATGCCTAATGGATTTGGGGCTTAGGGGTTAGGTAGTTTAATGATTAATTGATTAGGGATTATATATGGTGAAGGGATTAATGATATCCATCGATCCTACACATAATAATTTAGATCATCCATGTCTCATTTTCATCAGCCGTCATTTCCATATGTAGAATATTTGTGGAATCGATCTCTTGAAATGCCATGCAACTTCCAATACACCCATCACAAATATTGTCTTCCGCCAACCCCTCGCAATGAGTAGTGAATGAGGACAATGTTGAAATTTCTTTAGTTTGTGCTTGTATGCATCAAAATTTGATATGGTTAGACTAGACACATGCGTTGATGGTATGGGAAGATTTCAAGACTCAAGGATGTCTGATGTCCCCACATAATATTTGAGATCATCCATGTTTTCATCAATGTTCATAATGAATGTCTCATTGTCATAATTTTTCATTTCCTTCTATAGAATCTTTGTTGGAACTCTCTTGAAATGTCATGGAACTTCCAATTTACCCACAAAAAATTCCATGCATCAACCTGGCATAGCAAAAATTGAATGGGGCCAACGTTGAAATTTATTCAATATGTACTTGTATGCTTCGCAATTTGACATGGTTAGACTAGACACATGCCTTGACAGTATGGGAGGGTTTCAAGACTCAAGGATGTATGATGTCCCCACATAAGATTTGATATCATCCACATTCACATCAACGCTCACCATGCACATGTCATTGTCATCATTGGTCATTCCTTTCTATAGAATTGTTGTCAAAACTATCCTGAAATTTGATATGGAAATTCCAATACACCCATCACAAATTTCTTCCACCGAATTTGCACAGTGAGAAGTGAATGGGGCCAACGCTGAATTTTTTTCAATTTGTTCCCGTATGCATTGAAATTTGACATGGTTAGACAAGATAGTTGGCTTGATGGTATGGGAGGGTTTCAAGAGTTAAGTATGTTTTATGTCCCCACATAATATTTGAGATCGTCCATGTTTGCATCAATGTTCAATATAATGGATGTCTTATTGTCATCATTCGTTATTTCCATCTATAGAATATTTGTCAGAAATCTCTTGAAATGTCATGGCACTTCCAATATACCCATCACCAATGTCATTTTGCATCGACCTTGCAAAATGAGAAGTGAATGGGGCCAATGTTGAAATTTCTTCAAACTGTGCATCTATGCGTCAAAATTCGACATG
The DNA here is from genome assembly GCA_000966675.3 of Picea glauca. NCBI lineage: Eukaryota > Viridiplantae > Streptophyta > Pinopsida > Pinales > Pinaceae > Picea > Picea glauca. The sequence continues at coordinate 1,592,489 of JZKD02S1832553.1, forward strand.
GTTAGACTAGAAACATTCCTTGATAGTATGGGAGGGTTTCAAGACTCAAGGATGTTTGATATCCCTACATAATCTTTGAGATCATCCATGTTTGCATCAACTTTCATAATGGATGTCTCATTGTCATCATGCATCATTTCCATATGTAGAATCTTTGTTGGAAATCTCTTGAAATGTCATTGAACTTCTAATTCATCCACCACAAATTTCATGTATCAACCCCACATAGTGATCAGTGAATGGGGCCAATGTTGAAATTTCTTCAATATGTTCTTGTATGTGTCAAAATTTGACATGGTTAGACTAGACACATGCCTTGACAGTGTGGGAGGGTTTCAAGACTCAAGGATGTATGATGTCCCCACATAATATTTGGGATCGTCGATGTTTGCATCAATGTTCATAATGGATGTCTCACTATCATCATTCATTTTTTCCATCTGTAGAATCTTTGTTGGAACTCTCTTGTAATTTCATGGAAATTCCAATTCACCCACCACAAATGTCATGCATTGGTCCCACATAGTGAGAAGTGAATGGGGCCAATGTTGAAATTTATTCAATATGTGCCTGCATGCGTCGAAATTTGACATGGTTAGACTAGAAACATGCCTTTATGGTATGGGAGGTTTTCAAGACTCATAGATGTATATTTATGTCCCCACATAATCTTTGAGATCATCCACATTTGCATCAAAATTCATCATGCACGTCTCATTGTCATCATTTGTCATTCCCTTCTATGGAATCGTTGTCAAAATTATCTTGAAATTTGACATGGAACTTCCAATACACCCATCACAAATTTCTTCCACTGAACCCGCACAGTGAGAAGTGAGTGGGGCCAACATTGAAAATTTTTCATTGTCTGTATGCATCAAAATTCAACATGGTTAGATTAGACACATGCCTTTATAGTATGGGAGGGTTTCAAGACTTAAGGATGCTTGATGTCCCCTTATAATATTTGATATTTTCCATGTTTTCATCAACGTTCAATATAATGGATGTCTCATTGTCATCATTCGTCATTTCCATCTATAAAATATTTGTCGAAACTCTCTTGAAATGTCATGGCACTTCCAGTGCACCCATCACAAATGTCATCTTGCATAAACCTCTCACAATTAGGAGTGAATGGGGCCAACGTTGAAATTTCTTCAAATTGTGCTTGTATGCATCAAAATTCAACATGGTTAGAATAGACACATGCCTTGACAGCATGGGAGGGTTTTCAAGACTCAAGGAGGGTTTCAAAATTCCACATAACCATCAAAATTCATCATAAACATCTCATTTTTAATGTTCATCATTCCCTTCTATAGAATCATTGTCAGAACTATCTTGAATTTGACATGGAACTTCCAATACACCCATCAAAAATTTCATACACTGACCCCACATAGTGAGGAGTGAATGGGTCCAACGTTGAAATTTCTTCAATCTGTGCATGTATGCGTTGAAATTTGACATGGTTAGATTAGACACATTCCTTGATGATATGGGAGGGTTTCGAGACTTAAGGATGTATATTGATACCCCCGCATAATCTTTGAGATCATCCACATTTGAATCAAAGTTCATCATGCATGTCTCATTGTCATCATTTTTCCTTCCCTTCTATAGAATTGTTGTCGGAACTATGTTGAAATTTAACATGGAACTTCCAATACACCCATCACAGATGTCATGCACTGACCCCACATAGTTAGTAGTGAATGGGGCCAACATTGAAATTTATTCAATCCGTGCCTATATGTGTCTAAATTTAACATGGTTAGATTAGACACATGCCTTGATGGTATGGGAGGGTTTCAATACTCAAGTATGTATGATTTCCCCACATAATATTCGAGATCATCCATGTTTGCATTAACGTTCATTTCCATCATTTGTCAATCCCTTCTATAGAATATTTTTCATAACTCTCTTTAAATGTATTAGAACTTCCAACATTCCCATCAACAATGTCATCCACCGACCTCTCACATTGAATAGTGACTAGGGCCAATGTTGAATTTTCTTCAAAATGTGACTGTATGCATTGTAATTTTACATGTTTACACTAGGTGCATGCCTTGATGGTATGGGAGGTTTTTTCAGACTTATGGAAATCATTGTCTTCATCATTTACATCATCATGGTTGTAATTTCCATCATCATAATATTGATCATGACCCGATTTCTCCATCCATGCCAACAAAGATCAAACCTGACATACCCATGTTTAGAATGAAACCTAATGATTAATAAGCCATGATTCTATTAAGTTGAGACATACCAAAATAATTTTATACGGTCCAACATGGAAGTGGTTTAATTGTTAATGGGTTATGGATTATATCGGGTGAGGGGATTAATGACATCAATCGACCCTACATGGGTACCAGTGAATGAGGCCAACATTGAAATTTCTCCAAGCTGTGCTTGTATATGTCAAAAATTGGCATGGTTATACTACGTACATGTAGCTTGATGGTATGTGAGGGTTTCAAGACTCAAGGATGTCTGATGTCTCCACATAATATTCAAAATCCTCCATGTTTCAAGGGGTTAGGGGTTATATGGTATAAAGGTTAAGGTATTATGTTTAGGCTTAGTGAAATATTTCAATTTGTTTAAAAATATAAATTAATGAATAAACTTTGGATACATTAATTATCCTAATTGTATGGATTTACATTGATTTACATATACGATATATTTAATTATATTTTTTAATAGTTGCCAATAAATGACCAGTAACCATGCTAACTCTTATATAAGTAATCCTGATATTTTTTGCCAACAATTCATAGAAAATATTGAACACTTTAAGGATATTTCCAAAAGTAATTTCTATCGTCATAAATAGTACTGAATCATTTCATGAAAGTTTGGGCCATAAGACTCAATGCCATTTTAAAAACTAGAATACAAATAATTTTGAAAATTTAGAAGTCTTGGTCATTAACATTATTGTCTGCAACAATGTGATCCAGTTTATCATTGTAAATGTTCATATGTTCTTTCAAGTATTTAATATTATCATCATCCCCTTCTTGATATACATCATCTTCATCATCATTGAAATTTTACTATAGATCATCTATATTGTTACCAGATCTATAATTTGGATCATCATTTTCTATATCATCCATATTGTTGCCTTCCATAAAATCATCTAACTCTGGATTGTTGTCTTGTTGTTCCTGAACATAACCATCTTCAACATCATCACGGATGTTAATTTCTTCGATGTTCTCTAATCCATCTCTCTCATTTTGTTGGAAATCATTGTTTTGCTCAATATGCACTAATGCATCGTCAAATACATGCCTTAATCTTGGATCATAATGTATGACAAATATCCATTCCGGGTCCAAAATATATTCATAGAAAAATGCATGCACATGAACGACATACATATATTATAAATATATTATAACACTTTTATTTATTAATAAACACATATATTATCGCAAAAAACTATGAATCAATGGATTAATGATCACTATTGCTTCTTATTTGAGTTAAGGAAATACATGCTCACAACGAATTAGTAGAAAATACGGCTCCTTATCCTCTGGTAGGAACCTCGAGGACTCTATAGAAAACAATCCACTATCGGTATCATGTCTTTGTTTCATCTCAAATGATTCATACCATCTACACTTAAAAATACAACATTTAAAAGAGTGGTAATCCAACTCAATAATTTCTTGGATTTTTCCAACATATTGTATATTCCCTTCAATAATATTCTTATCTTTTGAGATTTCACGATTGGATTGCTTAAAATAAACCATGATGCCACAATAAAAGGATCGTCTCTTTACATATACGCTTTCTACACGATAATGTCATCCATATGCCCACATTGCAGGATATTTCCTCGCCTATGAAAGACCATTTATTTCAGTGAAAACAAATATAATTATGAATATTAAAATATTTAATAGTGTCAAAACTATAAGGAAACAATATTTTGTAAAATTCCAACTATACCTTTCTTTCACATCCTCTACACATGTTTATTTCATCTTCTATTATGTTTGAATCTATACATGCATCTTCTATTTGATTTTGAATTTTTTCAGTAACCCATTATAGAGTGCAATATTTGCCCCATTCCCAAAGTAGATCACTGGGAAGTGGAGTGTTCCTTGGGTTGGATGTCTTAAAATGTCTCCTTGCTTCTAACACTTTTTCTCTCTTTTTATCATAAAAATCAATCCATTTGTTCATAAATCCCATGTGATACACAATGAACTTGTTGAGTATTGGACTTTCGTCTACACCTACTACATGTCAACATGTTTATTTAGAGATCAAAATGTTATTTAGTTAATTTGACAAATAAATTACAAAGAAAATTAATGTAAACAGAGAAACAGAGAAACAAAACAACTGTAAACATACCATTTAACAAATGTAAACAGTAAGCATCATAACACCATGAAAATTGAGTCAAAGCTTCATATATTAACTCAAGTGCTCTTGTACATGGGTTCTTCTCTACAACTCTCTGATACATCTCTCCAGCTTATGAATTCTGAATGATCATGAAAAATTACCATGATGCAAGGGTGAGGGTGTCTATATCTGTTTTCCCTCCTACGCTTCTAAAACTGTCTAATCTAACATTCATATCTACCTACTTTACATTAACAAACTTAAATGCCTATTACATATCGCAGATGAGAGTAATTTCTCAAGATCTGTTCATATCCCTAAGACATAAATGTAAGTACGCTCCTCCTAGATATTGCATTAATGCTTTAGTTTTAAAAATTCAAAACGTTTTCATAAAAACGTGCCCCTTTTTTCATCTGCACGTCCAGCTGCTCTTTTGGCTAGGCACACACTTTGGATTTGTACGATGCTCCTGCATCAATTGGTAGACTAATATCGATAGTTAGATTTTATTCTAGTCTAAATGAAATACTTAAGCTCTGTTACACTTAATATATTATACGTCATCCATGTATAAAGGGACTTAGTATAGTTTCTTACTATATTTCATTATTCGTGAATACTGTGTAAATATTTCCTTGTATTGTTTTAAATTGTTCCTTTTTTGAATTTATACGCATCACTAATGATGGGCCCTGTTTGATGCGAGGGTACCCATCAATGAGTTGTTTCCCCATCCATACTTGGCCCTGAGTGTCTGTCCAGATGGAAAGAAACAAGGGAAATAAGTCATGTGAGTCGGCAATCAAAAGTTAAGTAATGTCTTGGTATGATGTATTAATAAACAATTATCACTATGTTCATATTTTTCTCAAGTTTTCCTTGTATATAATTTTCTAATCTCCGTATGGTGATTCTTCTAGGTTTTTCTTCTACGCAAAGGTTTCGGTTATTCATCCACGTGCTCGGCGCAAAAGGTATTCAAGTTCCCTTCTGTAACCCTTCCGGAGTTTGAACAGTTAGTGTTGCAATTTTACATGTAATCATTCCATGTTGTTTCCTCAGTCTCCTATTGGGATTGGAAAGGGAAATATTTCCCAACTGTAACTTAAAGTTTGGTGCAGTTATTAGTATGACTCTTGCAACACTTTATGTACAGGATTACCCTGTTTGTTTTGAAGAAATTAAATGACTGTTTAAATGATTATCCTTATTGTTTTGAGTTTCTCCCTACTCTGGAAATTAATTTCCATGGATTACTATTTAGATTGAAGACTTTGTTACCAATTCTGAATGTTTGATTTCTAAGAAAAGAGATAGAAGTGTATTAGATCTACAATATTATGTCATTTTATTTCTTGTCAACATGCCTTGTTTTTATTGTTGATATGTTTCATTCTGAACTGGTAATAGCTAGATTGGATACAACACTGAATAAATATAATGATTTGATTTATCAAGATAACGGTGGAATGAGGTTATGATTCTTTGTTTTATTTTTAGACCTCTTATTTATATACATATATGCAGATTTATATACAACCATACATGTGCATCTATCATTGTTTAGACTATGTAAGGGGGTTCTTTTCTAAAAGATTGGTAGGACTTGAAATTTCAAGTTATATTTATATTCATCCTTCAAAATTGTCTAGAGTTTAATGTTGTGGTTATTCTTTCAGTTGGGTCTTTCAATTTGTACAAAGGAAAATAATGCTTAGATATTATATCAACGTGTGACTTATAACGTTGATGCATCTCTTCATCTTTATTCTGATGGAATAATTCTACTGTTGTAATATCTATATCTGATCAGCGTAGTTTATTCAATTTTATTTTGTATTGTAATGAGAATTAAAGAGGATTCTAGACTCTCAGATTCAATATTTCTCTGTACGCAAGGTAGTTTATTGCAAGTTGGTATAATTTGTTTCTTATATATACTATGACACCAGGTCTCTATGTAAGTCCGTTTATGTTACAATTACACCATTTTCATTTAAGAAAATATA
>JZKD02S1832553.1:1622880-1633032 GCA_000966675.3 Picea glauca
TATATATATATATATATGGGTTTGAGTTGGGATATATGTCTTAGTTAAGGTTTGCATATGAAACCAAACTTAAGATAAGCCAATGAGTAATATTGTGCGAAATATATTAGATATAGTTGAGGTAGACTCTCATTATCTATCAATCATTATAAATTAACTTCAATCATTATATATTAACTTAGGTACCTATTTCATGGTTAGTGAAAGTAGATAGATATAGGAATGCATGAATATTAAAGGGAGAAATACATTTGGACATTCCCAACTTCAAAATATAAATGTTTATCATTGTAATTATTATAATTAGTAATTGTTTCAAAAAATTGTCTTAATAAAACAATTATTGTTATCTTGTTGCATAGAAGGAATATAACGTTGTAACTAGATATATAAAATACATACTAAATCATTAATCAAAATGTAATACCTAAATTTAATTTAAAAAAAAACATTTAGTTTTTTTTAATTTTAAATAAAAATAATTAACCCAAACATTGTTATTAATATTATTATTTTTTTTTTAATTTTAAATCAAAATAATTAACCCAAAAGTTATAGTACTATTAATATTAATTAACACTTCAACCAAGGTTCTAAGAACCAAACATATAAAATAGGTTATGTTCCCAAGGCACGTTGACTAACTTTGCTTGTGTGAAAAGTTTTGTATCACTGCAAGTATTATAGATTTGTGAAGCTAAATTTTATTTATAATTCAGATTTATCTGTTTAATATTAATAAAGTTTATTTTTTGGGTCATTTATATATAATTGTTTATTTTATGAATTCTATTTATTATTGAAATGTTTGTAATAATTTTAATATATTTTTATTTTAAAATGTTTGTAAATTTTTTTATAATTTTTCATTCTATTAATTAAAAATATATATATATAATTTTAAAATAAAAACTAATTATATTAAAAATTAATTAAAATATAATACATTAAAAAGATAATATAATAATAATAATTTATAATAATAAAAATAAAAATAAACTCCAAAAGTAAAGGGTTTAATGCTTTAAACATGATTTAAATATAAAATGGTAAATAGGTTAAGTTTAACCACATCATTGAGTGAAAATTGAACCTCAAAAAAAGACTTTCTAAAAAATATTAGATCATCACAAACACTAAGATCCACTATTTAAACATAAAAAAACATTAAAACTTAAAACCAAAAAGTTAGTTATTGATAATCAAATAAATGACATCATATAATGGAAATTGATCCTAAGGCCTTGATGCATCGCAATATATTATTAAGTGGAATGATTTCTTTGATCAATGATACTATGGATTTAACCTTGCAAAAATGAAACCTACACAAAGCATAATATCTAAAAATTGATCATGCAACAATAACAAAAGCAATATAATGATGTAAGGAATTGTAAGTGATGAAATAAAACTAATATTTTTCATATTGTAGATTATTTAAAAAAATTAAAACTTTTAAAAATAATATTTTAATAAAAAATAAATCTTTAAATTTTTATCAAATTAAAATTAAAATTGAAAAAAAATCAATAAAAGCAATTTTATTTTTTTAATTTTAATAATATAAATTATCTTTAAAAATTACAAATTTTCAAAAACAATATTTTCAATAATAAAATGAAACTTTTATTTTAATTTTAACCAAATTTAAAACTTAAAAAACTATTTAAATACATAGCCAATCTCTCAAACATATCTAGTCAATAAATATCTCATGTCTCTTTGAAGTTTCTAATCTTACCTGATCTTACCTGTACTTTTATAATTTAGAAGAGTGATCTTACCTGTACTTTTATAATTTAGAAGAGTGATATGTTTTAATGAAAATGTAATATCTTTTCTTTTTTTATTAAAAAAATTTAAATAAATAACATAAATTTATATTAATTATAAATTAAAACAAATTAAGATTAATTTTGACAAAATTTATATGAGATTGATGGAAGTTTATTGGATGTGTTGGAAATTTGAAAATTTGATAAATTGAACATTGAAATCTTAAATCCCAGTTCTGAGAATTCGATGAATTGAATTTCGAAATCTCCATTCTCACTTCTGTGTTAAATGGTTAAAAATTGTTTATTTATATGGAAAACCATTTTAAATTGAGTTGAAGAGATTTTATCTTTTTAAAAAAAATGCTGGTTTTATGGAAATTAAATAAGCCTTCTTTAATGTCTATAATATTAAATAAATAAATACAAAAAAATAGTAATGTGTATCTTGAATGAAAAATCTCAGTTAATTAATGATGAGGACACTCATAAAAACTCGTCACTGTAACTATAGAAATATGATAATAGGGTTTTATTGAGTGACATCAACTTGAACCAATCAAATCTGTAAGTGTGTGGAGGAGGTCTTTTAACTCATAAATAAGGAGATTTTATATACAAATTTGGTATATGGATTGATGTTAATTTTAAAATTATAAATTATATTATTATTGTTAAAATTTGTTAAAAATAGTGTACTACAAAACAAAAGATAATCTAAATAAGTAAGTTCCATATTTATAAGTTGCAAATTTATGTGGAAAACCGTTATATAGAAAATAGAAATGTTGAAAACCGCTATATGGAAAATAAAGATGTTGAAAACAGTTATACATCGAATTGAAATACTCATACTCTCTGCGTGCTCTTAAGGAAGAATGCAAGGTATATTCATCAACGCCATTACAAGGGTATTGAACTGGGGGTGTTTTTATAGAATGATATCGAAGTATATGAAACAAATATTCGAGGTCCAAACCTCTCTTTGTCGTTCGATAATTAGGATAAAGCACTGCCGGAAAAGAGTTCAGGTTTAATAGAGAGTATTATTGAATAATGAAAAGGGATTCAGATTAAAATACGTATTCAGATCAAAAAGATTATATAAAATATAACTACCTCATGAAAAGGATATGAAAATCAAAACCTTAAATGATATACATAATTTGAAACGATATACATAATTTAAAGCCATTGACATTAATGAAAAGTTTTATTGAAGGACAACTCTCCCAGAGTATCGTCGAATCCTAGACTTTCAGATAAAATCTATAATATCACACGAAATCACAGTGCAAAGAAGACTGAGTTCAAGAGAAAGAAATAGAATTGAATCAAGCATCCTCTAAATACAGGTTTCTTGAACAAATATATTTAAATGAACGAAAAATGTTATAAAGAATTTTAATCAAAACGGTTCATATAAAATAACAAATCATAATTCGGAGTCTAGCCAGATTATCTTCTGCACTTAATTACGTTATTTTCCATGGCTGAATGGAATCAAAACCTTTATTTTTCGCTTAAACAGGAATATAAGTTTTTAATCTATATCATTCAACGGGAATCGAACCTGCAGCGTTGAGGTTGTATAATTTACTCTACTATGAGTTTTATTCAACGATGGTTGGACTCCAAAGGATAATATTAAAAAAAAAATAGGATGGACCACCACAACGATAAAAGAGGAAATACAAATAAATATAAACTATTATAAGTTTGAACGCTCTTGATCATCTAATTCAAAGCATAGTAAAATGGCAGTGGCAAGGAAATAGGGTTTTATTCACCCAAATCATTCTATGGAAATCCATCCCGTTACCCTTTAGCCATAAACCATATTAATAGAATGCTATGGAAGTCCATCCGGTTGGCCATAAAGGATGCTAATAAAATAATAAAATGATTGAAATTAAAAGGATAATATGAAATTAAATTTCCTTTACATGAATAAGATCAGACATTTATAAAAACTAATTAACCAATAAACTTTTTAACTAAAAGAAATTGTAGATGATAAGATATCTTAAATGATAGAAAAAAAAAGAACGGTAGAGAATAAGATATCTTAAATGATAGAAAAAAAAACTGAAATAACATGAATAAATGACAGAATTAAAAGAGAAAAATTAAAAAATGATATGGAAATCCATATCATTATCTTTTGGCTATAAACGATACTAATAAAATGATTGAAATTAAAAAGATAATATGAAATTAAATTACTTTTACATGAATAAAATCCTACATCTATAAAAACTAATTAAACAATAAACTTTTCACCATTATATAATAATCAAAATGGCTAAAGAAATCTTAAATGACATGAATCATTAAGGTAATTAAGGTAATGATAAAGCTAATTAAACAATAAAATTTCCACCATTATATATCAACCAAAAGGATAAACATTCCACTCAATGGTGAAAAATGATGAACATTTAATTAAATAAAAAATATCCTAAAAAAAATAGATTTCAAAGAATTTAAATTATAAACAATTAAATTATTCCACTCAATGGTGAAAAATGATGAACATTTAATTAAATAAAAAATATCCTAAAAAAAATAGATTTCAAAGAATTTAAATTATAAACAATTAAATGAAGAGAAATGTAATTTAAATTTAAATAAGAGGAAAGGTGGAATATCACATCATAAAAGAACATCAAATTAAAAAAAAAGAAAAGATTTCAAAGAATTTAAATTACAAATATTTAAATGAAAAGAAATGTAATTTAAATTTAAATAAGAGGAAAGGTAAAATATTACATCATAAAAGAATATCAAATTTTAATTAAAAACTAAAATAATTGTTTAAATATAATTTAAATATTAAAAATATGTATTCAAATTCCAATAAAAATACAACTTATAAAACATTTATAAAATTAAAAAAAATAAAATATTCAAAATAATTTTTTACTAATTAGATATCAATGAATAATATTTTATCCATGTTCAATGACAATCCATGCTTTAATGGACTTCTTATGAAATTCCACGGTTTTGGGTTCTTTTCTAACTACATGTTTATGACAAGCTCATAGCTTAATGAATGCTTTTGAAAATTCAAAGTTTTTGAGTTTTTTCATTTAAGTATATGTTCATTACAATCTCATAGTTTAATGGATGTTTTTGGAAATTCCAAGGTTTTAATTTCTCTAATTTTTTTTTTCATCACAATCCCATTTCTTAATGAACTCCTTTTCTCTCTTTAAATGTCCATGAAAAAATTGCATGGCTTTATATAAAGTTCAAAATTTTATTCAACTACTTTGTTTTAGGAGGTTGCAACTTGTGGCCTTTAAAGTGTAATGGTATTTGATATTAAAAATATGTTTATGTAAATTTAATAAACATTTTTAGTTCATTTGTAGAATTCAAAATTTCAGAGGAAAATAGGACATGTATAGTTTTTTATATTTTAATAGTCAAATTCCTAAGTTGAAAGAATCTCTTGTACACAAACAAAAAAAGTCTTATACACTAGTTTGATGTCTTGATCAACTATAATTTTAAAATTAAATTATTATTATTATTATTAATAATAAAATATGAAAAAATTAATCTATCTATCAAATACATATATCTCTAAATAACAAAAGGTTTATATTTCTAAATTGCTGGTTTATGTGGAAAACCATTATAGATCATACTGAAACTCTCTGCGTGCTCTTAAAGAAGAATGCGAGTTCTATTCATCAAAGAACATTACAGCGATAGCGTTTTCATAGAATGATATTGAAGTGGATGCCAATCCAAGAAAGTTATTATTCAGTTCCAAACCTCTCACTCTGGTTGATGATTAGGATAGAGCACTACCGGAAAAAGAGTCCAGGTTCAGTAGAAAGCTTTACTGAAGACAGCATTAACAAAACAATAATGAAAAGGGATTCAGAATTCAGATCAAATGATCATATTGAATTGAATTAGAATTACCTGGGAACAAGAAGGATATGAAAATTGAACCCGTAAACAATATACATAATTTAAAGCAATTGATATTAACGAAAAGTTTTATTGAAGGGCAGCTCGTCAAGATAATCGAATCCTAGAATTTTAGATAAAAACTATAACATGAAATCACACGAAATCACTGTGTAAGGTAGACTAGTTCAAGCGAAAAAATAGAATTGAATCAAACATCCATTAAATACAGGCTTAACTAAAAATGTTATACAAAATCCCTAATCAAAACAATTCATATAAAATAACAAATCATAATTCCGAGGCTGGGCAGAATATCTTCTTCTATGGCTTAATGGAATCAAAATCTGCATTGCCAGCTTATATCGGAAACTATTTAAGGACGAATATAAGTTTTTAATATATATATATTCAATGGGAATCGAACCTGCAGCGTTGAGGCTTTATAACTTATTATTAAATTAAATGATGCTTGGGTTAACCACAGTCGAGTTTTACTCAACGATGATGGGCGGGCTGCAAAGGATAATATTAAAAAAATGCTCATGTCTTCAAAAAACAACTCATGATGATCCGCAACAATAAAGAGGCAATACAATGGTGTAACAGAAGGAAGGAATATAAAATATTATAAGTTGAACGCTCTTGATCTAATTTAAAGCATAATAAAGTGGCAGTGGCAAGTAAAAAGGGTTTTACTCAGCAAAATAATTCCATGGAAATCCATCCTCTTACTTTTTGGCCATAAAATAAGTAAAGCTGATTCCAGTAATGTTCGCTTAAAGAAAAAACGATAATAAGAAATTAAATTACCTTTAGATCACAAACCCGCCATCAATGAAACTAATTAAACAATGAACTTTCCACCATTATATAACAACAAAAATAGGAAGATAAACCCTAAATGATAGAACAAACAGTAATGTAAGTAAAGGACAAGAATCATTACAGGAATGATAAATGATAGGATGAACATTCCACTGAATCTTCCGCGCCATGTCATCTGATCATCGACTGTAAATAAATAACAAAGCAACAAATGATTTTATGATAATGTTCAATTCTAAAATAAACCACAAAGTCCATATGGATTGAAATTACAATCACTCACCGATTGAAACACCGATTGAAAGACTTGTCACTAACCAGCCACCGACCAAGCCAAATTAAATAATTATTGATTTTCGGAAACAGACGAAGGAAGGAAATGGCTTTGCTGATGAGATCTCGCGTCTCCCTCCCTTTCAGTTATCACAGTAACAATACATAATATTCATACACAGAAACAAAATATAAAGAAAGGAAAGAACTCCACAAACAAAATAGAAAGAAAGGAAAGAACTCCACAGAGACCTACATAACAGACCACACAACAGAGACCAACATAACACACAACACGCACAAACAAAGGAGCACTCCAATGCAAACCATAGCAAACAGAAGACGACCCAAAAGGAGAAGCAGAGAGCGCACGGACGGAGGATATTCGGATTCAAGAACTAATTAGCAAATGAATATTGCAACAAGACTCTCTGCTTTTATAGGTCTCTGCTTGGCCGTCAAAATTTTCCACCATCCCACGTTACGGTGAGGGAGCCCACGTCTGACAGGTAACGGTAAGGGAGCCCATGTCTGACAGCCTCCGTGTCAGAAAATTTAAATTGAACCGTTGGATCAAGTAAATTTTTTTTTCATCCAACGCTTTTAAGATAAAAGCATAAAGGGAGCCCACGTCTGACAGGTAACGGTAAGGGAGCCCACGTCTGACAGCCTCGTTGTCAGAAAATTTAAATTGAACCGTTGGATCAATTAAATTTGTTTCTCATCCAACGCTTATAAGATAAAACATAAAGAGGGCCACGTCTGACAGGTAATGGTAAGGGAGCCCAACCCAAGTCTGACAGCCTCGGTGTCAGATAATTTAAATTGAACAGTTGGATCAAGTAAATTTATTTCTCAGCCAACGCTTATACGATAAAAGCATAATTTGAAAATATGTTTTACAATCATTGCCGAAGTAAATTTGTTTCTCATCCAACGCTTATTTGAAGATAAAAGCATAATTCGAAGATATGTTTTAAAATCATTGTTGATGCAGTTGTCCATCTAAGCGTTATCATGGTGATGCGACCAAAATGAGTATATATGGCCGTTGTTATAGTGTAACCCATACATGAGGAGGTATTCAGTAAGAATAAGTTAAAATACCAACAATTTTAATGGGCAAACGATTTTTCAAAATTATTTATTTTGAGATCATAAATTTATAATTATATTAATATTTGTTTATTTTCTAATTGAACTGAAATTTACATTTTAATAATTATAATTAATTTTTAATCTACTTTGAAAATAAGGATATCTAGTTAGAGTATTTTATGTGGTTAGACTTTTTTTAAAGAGTTTTTATAGCAATATATATGTGGCCTGCAAAACAAACAAGTATATTTTTGTTCAAAGTACCAAAATAAAACTAGTTTTAAGTCTAACTGTATTTATAATTAAAAAAATAGACAATATATGAATTCAGGCAGTCTTCATTGCTAGGAGTGGAAGTGAATTGTCGATAATATGTCAGGCAGACTCGCTTGAAAGGGAATCAAACAAGACGTCCAAACGACGACTGAGGGTGTCCTAGCGATGGCGCTGGTCGGCCATGTACTGACACATTTCGAAGATTAGTTGTAGATGATATTTTGAGAACCTGAAGGTATTGGGCAACTCTAGAGCATGGGCTACAACAATTGGAGGCTTGTTAACATCCAGAGCAGTTGTCATTCATGTTTCCTCCAAGCATTCTTGAGGAACATCTTCCTCAACCAGCCACCAAATTTTTTCACATGATTGACGTTTGGAGGCTCGTTAACATTTGGTCCAGTGGACATAGTGGTTTCCTCCAACCATTCTAGAGGAATCTCTTCCTCAATCATACAACCACCCAATTTTGTCACAGGGTCAATACTTGAGGCAATTTTTCTAAATTGCGCAGGGGTTCCTCAGGGCTCGAAGCAGTGCACAAGGGTTCATGAATAAAATTATAGTAGGGAGGGCCTACTGGGGTGATGAAGGGGATGGGGGTCAGAGAGTTGGCTGAAGATGGGCTAGTTTGACGGTGTCGGGCCGCAAAACTATAGTAGTTATGTCTGCGCTTTGGCTAACCCTGTTCATGTAGCATTAGAGCGACACATACAATAACAATGACCCAACACCAAAAGGGAGAAATACCAAGAGAAATGTGAAACTAAATGCAAATACAGAATGAAATAACAATTGTGATGCCTTGCCTCTATAACAACAATGAACGTGACAGGGAAAGGTTCCAGAAATATCGAAGTGATGACACTGAGTTGCCTTGTACCTTCTTTGATAAGTTGCCTTGTACCTTCTTTGATAAGCCTCGATTATTGTTGTGTGTGGACCATTAAAATCTCTTTCATGTGCAGGCGCACTATACCAAGTCGAGTTGACGGGGAGGAAGGCTGACAGAGGTGTTTCAGGCGTTTCATGATAACTCTATGTCACCCCATGTAGGGGTAGGCTTTAGTATTTACTAGTTAAGAACTTTTAAATATATGTATTATGGTTATTGTTTTTTATGTTAATTTTGTTTTCCTCTAATAATCTTATTTTTTTTTATAAATATTTAAAACATAGAAAATTATGTTTTTTCTAATTAACTTTTTAATTCATTAAAAACCATAAATTTTATAATTATTTAATTTGAATATTTCTTTTGTGATATTTCTTTGTGAAATATACTCAACCCTAAAAATCTAGTTTTTACCATCTAGTTCTTTAAATTCATTAAAACCATCATATGTCTTTGTTAAATATACTCAATCCTAAAGTTTAGTTTTTACAATCTAGTTCCCTAAATTCATTAAAACCATCATATTCTATTATTATTAGATTTTATAAACATAATATGAGCTCAGATGATGAACAAAGGGGTTGATCCAATGGTGGAAAGCGAGGAGTTTTTCACCATTGGGCAAGGTTCAATTCTCATGAGGGCTTTACCTGGAGCCATGGGGACACCTTGAGGTAGTGGTCGAACGTGTGGTTGCACCCAGAGATACCATATTAAATGGTATCATGACCCATGCACACATAAGTGGATCAAATCCCATCCCCATGTCCTTCAAATTTTAAGCCCAAAGGGGTTGGATCCAATGGTGGAAAGCGAGTATTTTTTCACTGTTGCGGACGGTTCAATTCTCTTGAGGGCTTTACCTGGAGCGATGGGGACACCTTGAGGTAGTGGTTGAATGTGTGGTTGCACCCAGATATACTATATTAAATGGTATCATGACCCGTGCACACATAAGTGGATCAAAGCCCACCCCCATGTCCTTCAAATTTTAAGTCCCCGAGGTGTAGGACAGTCGATGACAGAGTGTGTTGTTAAGCCACTCCATGTTGAAAAGTCACCGGTTCGAAACCT
>JZKD02S1832553.1:1633615-1649484 GCA_000966675.3 Picea glauca
TTTATATATTTTTATATATTAATATGGTTTGTCTAATTTTCTTATATTCTAAAACATTAAAAATATATAAAAATAAAAATAAATTATACAAAATAAAATATGATCTCTCTAATTCCTCATCTTTAAAAAAATATATATAATAAATAAGGAAGAGTTATACAAGATAAGAATTAACAAATCTTTATATATGTTTCCTTTAATATATCTATATCCTCAAAATTTAAAAAAAATTAAAACTAAATAAGGGAGAATTATAAAAGTAGAAATGAGTCAAAGTAAAAATATAATCAAAAGTTTCCACCTACTTTTATTAATAATAAAGCATAAGATTTGAATTTTGATGTCACGACCATATCCATTCGTAGGGATATGTTTTTTATGCATATGTCATAGTGTTTTTCACCTAAGCCAAATATGGCCAATAACTACCCTTTTATTTTGGAGAAAGAAACGGATGCCAAGCCGATTCAGTTAGAGGAAGACTTATGGGGAAGAGAGCGGGAGCCCCGCAAAGGGGAGTGTTAAGAGTTGAAAATTAGGAACATAGGGGAGTGTTAAGAGTTGGAAATTAGGAACATAGTAATTATAAGTCAGGGAGATTTAATCTAAAAGGACGAGGAAAACTTTGTGCCTTACAATGAAGAGGATGTTTTTTTTGGCATCCTAAGAGAAAATGGATGGAAAATTATATGGCAATTTGTTGCGGTTTAGGTCAAGTAGTTCTTGTTCACTATTTTCTCCATTGAACAACTTTATTCAAATATCACAACCACTCCTATCCATATTTCCTATTACCTTTAGGGATTTTCATTTCTGGAAAATTCAATCAATATATAGAAGTACTCTAAAACCTACTTATTTTATTTGATTTGATTCGATTAATATGAATATGAATATAAATATAATAAAATTCTAAAGATTTTTTTTTATGTTTTTTTTATTTATATAATTCAATCAAAACATAGAAATACTTTAAAATATATTAGTAGTCATATACACAAGCCATGGACGCAAAGCCTCATTGTTCCTATCTTAAAAAATGAGGATAAAAACATTCCTTCTAATTATAGGACCATTATGATTAGCCCAATTTTAGCAAAACTTTATGGAATTATTTTGGAAAAGAAGATTAGCATTTGGCTAAAAAGTCACGGTAAAAGAGCTAAAGGCTAGGGCGGGTTTAGGAGATATCATTCAACTGTGGACCATCTTGTTACCTTTAGGATCATTGCAGTGGAGTTCCGCAATACTAAAACAAATCTTTTTTGTTGTTTTGTTGACTTTAGAAAAACTTTTGACGTGGTTCCTAGGAAAAACCTTTGGAATAGGTTGGAAGAGATAAAAGTGCCTCTCGAGTTGAGAGTTGTTGCAATAAGGATGTATGAAAATGTTATTGCTAAGTTTAAAAGCACTGAGGGCTGGTCAAAAGAGATTAACTGCAATATTGGAGTCAAACAACGTTGTCCCTTGTCCCCTACACTTTTTGGCATATACATTGATAAGTTAGAAGAATGCTTCGAAAAAACAGGTTGTGTCGGCCCTACTCTCACTGGCATAGTAATCAATCTTCTGCTTTATGCCGATGATATCGTTCTTATGGAAAGGAGTCCCCATGATCTTGAAAACCAACTAAAAATCCTCAAGGAGTTTTGCTCCAATATGGGTATGACTATTAATACTGATAAGACTAAGGTCATGATTATTAAATCCAATAAGATCCCTTATGATACCTTTGTATATGAAAACAACAAATTGGAGGAAGTGACTTCATACAAAGATCTTGGAATTGATAGTCACCACAAGCTCAACTAGAATTATAGCATCGAGAGAAGGATTATTGGGGGATGAAAATCTTATTATGGGCTTGAAAACAACTGTAAATCAATTGATCTTTGGATTTGGGACAAGAAGAAACTCCTCTTTGAGACTTTTTTTACACCTGTTATTATTTATGGATGTGAAGTTTGGGGTTGTAGTATCTCTTGTGAATCCTAGAGAAAGATAGAGAAAATACAAAAGAATTTTATAACCTATAATCTCAAAATTAAAGGAAATACGCCCTATCCCATCCTCCTCGTAGAAACACGCTTCTTCCCCCTTGATAGCATGGCTATGACTAAATACCTAATGTATAAGAACAAGTTAAACAACATGGAAGATAAGAGGCCACCTAAAATTTCTTCAAAATCAAGTCATAACCACCATCCACTCAAGCGAGGATGGCATAAAGACAACCAGTCTTGGATAAACTATTGGGGAATCATGGAATAAACCATTTTGCAGAATAAAGATACTATTAAAAAAATTGTCAAATCAAAATTTAAGGAAACAATGTGGTGTGATAAAGTGTTAGAGGAAAAAATAAAATTAAGGTATTATAATGATGTAATCAACCCTAATCTAGAAGATAAAAATTATCTATCTGTTTTGCCAAGTGTAAAGAAAAAAATAAACATTGCTAAGATACGAACAAATTCTCACGAGCTCCATAGTGAAACTGGGCATTGGTCAATTCCTAAAATGCCATGGGATGAAAGAGTGTGTCACCTTTGTGATACTAAGAAGGTTGAAGATGAAAATCACTTTCTCTTAGATTGTCCATCCTATACTCATATAAGATCCTATTTTCAAAATATTGATCACACCACCAACCTTTCTAACCTCTTGTTGGAAGCCAATTCATTTTTTTCTATTGACCTATAAGCTGCCTACACTTATGTCTTCCGAACTTCAAATTGTCGTCGCACTTTTCAAATAGACGATATTTTCATTTCCTGTGACACTTGCAAATTGGTCTCCATTAAGTTTTCATGACTGTAAGCGTGAAAACTTCTCCTTTTGAGGTCACATTTCGATCACTATCTGAACTGTCGTCATCTCTTTATCGATATTTTCTATGGCACTTACCTTTGGTTTATCGTTATGTGGCTGAAAGGATTTTTTAACTATGCCTATTTGGACATTCTTATTGATTGCATAACTTGATTTTATTAAGTTTGTGAGGCATTGAGCATATAGATTTATATTTTTGCGACTCGCCTAGTCATTGAATTGCATAGGGGTCATGATTTAATTTTTGTTTTTATATATATAATGTGATCCTTATGTTAAAATTTTTATGGCTCTTGGCTTGTCAATTTTTTGAATTCGATTGGCACAATGGTTTAAAACTTTTGATTAAATATTTATGCAATGGTGCATGGCTAACATTTGGTGTTGGTTTCACGTTGAGTGGCAATGGTTTTAGAAACTTTGGTTAATTTAGTGCATTGGCATAACACTCACCATTGGATCCTTTGATTGGCCAAACGATATGGTTTTTAAACTATGCAATAATTGTTTGAACAAATATGGAATTCGTCGGTTGTACTTTACCATAATTGTTGTGCATGGCGGTGAATAACTCCACCACCCTCGCATGCGCACATTAATGCTTCCCCTTTGATCATTCATTGTTGTTATACCGAATGACTCTACTCCTATGCGGTGGTGATTTCAAACCAAACCCTTACCATGTGCTCACACCATGGCCCCTGTCGTCCGAGCTGAACCCAATGGTAGTCAGGCTCTATTGATGTTTGATAGTGCCCGCAGTGACCTTGAGGACAATGGGTGGCTCCCGTTTATACAAAAATTCAATGGTTTTAACCTCTGCGTAGCTCGACAATTCGCCAGGACCTTTGATGGCTATCGACCCAAGGTCGGAGATATTTAATTGGAAATTGACGAATAGTTTATCAGTCTTGCTATGGGTTTTCCCGTGACCATGCTTAAACAACGTTGGCATGATTTATTGATGATAATCAAATAGTTTATCACCTGCGAGGGTCCGTATGGGTTTGTTTTCTTACACCACCTTCGTTTGCTTATGGTTTTAATGGGTTATCAGCTCAATATGCCCTATTATTTGCATAGAAGCTTGTTTAAAATGTCAAAGAAGTACAAAAGAAATCAGGCTTATAGTAGCCTTTTTCATTATGGGCTGGTTAAGATTATTGTTGTCTGTCATTTAAGTCTACGCAGAGATTGTTGGAGCAATTTCCTTGCTCAGAATGATTTTGAGGATTTGAACCCACCACAGGTTGACAAACCTGTTGTGAGCGAGGACAATTATGTACCCCCAGTACCCTATAGTATCCTGCTACCTAAGCCCTTGGCCGAATCACCTATCGACCTACCCCACTCTGTGACTAAGGGTGTCGAGACTGTTAAGCCTTTGGGAAAAAAGCCTAAGGCGAAACCCGCTGTAAAGACCAAAGGAAAAAATAATGCTCGTTTAATTTCATGAATGGCGCAAAATAAGCTGAAACCTCATGTCGATCCAAACCCTATCGTGTTGAGTGAGGACTCCGATTCGGAAGTGGAGCACTTCTTGGCTAGCGAATACCCCTATTTGCAAGCTTTGTGTGCCAAACCCTTGTATGACTTTGTGTCAAACCTACCCTCCTGCCTACAGAACGACCCTAACTACCCAGGAATTAAGCTGCCTTGTGAAGCCCCCGGTCATTTATCCAAACCCTCTCCTGCTCTGTCAAAACCTACAGTGCCACCCTGTGATCAATGCAGCTCGTAGTTAGAAAGATATTATCTTGATGTTGCGATTCTACAGTCAAGAATTCACTCTTTGGAGGACCAGGTTGCACTGCTTACCAGTCAAAAGGCTAAGCTACAAGCCATTGATACGAAACAAAGGACAATAGGCTCCATCTTGTTTAAAAATGTGGAATCAGCTACAACAGTCGTGAATTCTAAGTTGGCATAGTTTGAGCAGCCTCCCACAGGTATATTTTATCACTTGTTTATATAACAAATTCGAATTCGGTTTTGAATAGCTCTGTTTACATCATTGATTGACTCTGTTACGTTGTATGCATTCCATACATAGATTTTCTTTGATTAAATGGAAGTTCGTTTTCCCAGTTTAGTTTCTATTGGATTTTCATCGATTTGATTGATCTTGGTGTGGATTTGATTTGTTGATTTAGCTAAAATGGATGCTCTGTTGTCAATTGAAGTCGTTTGTATCTATTCTAGATAGAAGTTGTTTCTCATATTCGATTTTGAACATAATCACATTTTGTTTTGATTTCATTATAAAGCATACGCTATGATTGGCAACAATTGTGATATGGTTAACTGTTACAGTTTTATGTCCCATATGACTTTCGACCAAAAGGAATACAATTCGGATTATTTTCAATGTGACTCTGTACCACACACCCAAATCGTGAATAGATTCAATTCATAACGATTATACTAAAAACCTAGCCTGTTAATTCGCATTGGTTTACTGTTAGCTCGACTATGATTCAATTGGATTCGTAATGGCAATGAATATTTTGTTTGAATTTGATTTGTAAAACGAGATTGGATTCATGATTTATTTCTATATTTAGCCCAACCGTGATTTGTTTCGATTATTTGCCCAGTTTGCAATTATCACATCTGTTGATTCTATTAAGATTGCGTTTGTTGACTGTGAAAGGATCAATGATGATATTTATCAAAAAATTGGTTGGGTTGATGCTGTTACGTATGATTTCATTTACACATAATCGAAACAGTCTTTCCATCTATGTATTCGATTAAACAATATGAATCTTTTGTTATATCATTATATCTATAATGAGTGGAAAATGGTTGTGTTGGATTAGATCGTATCACATATGATATGACTCATTATCGATTTCAATTGGATGCGAAACAATTTTTTTAATGTTCGACCCGATTTTATGGTAACAATAAAACAGAGTATTCCTACCCCTGTTTTTGATTGAATCACTTTTGATTCTGTTTTATGTTGAATGATAAAATCATTTGAATATTGAGTGATTCGTTTTAAATGATCATTGGAAGAAAATTGGTTTTGATTCATTTAAAATATTTGATTTGATTCTAATTCTGATCCTGTATGCTATTTTAGACTAGCTACAGAATTAGATGATTCTGTAGCTAAGTCTGTAGGATTAGATTTTTATTGTTTTGTTAATTAAATATCTCTCTAACTTGTTATTTTTGGTCTATTGCAGATGAATTCGAAATTGCAGTGGATTTGATGAACAGTTAGAGGATATTTGAAATGTTTTGATTTCATTTTAGTCTCCTAGTTTAGTTGATTTTGGGAATATCTTCCCAGATTATGTAAACAGTTTGGTACTATCCACAGGGAGGTTTACCCTGTGGGAAGACTTATAAATACCTATCATTTTTGTAATAATGATCATCCTCATTCGTGGGAGAACAAGGATATGGAATTTTAATACAGACTGAGGCAGAATTTGGTGTTTTGTTACAGCTTTAGCTTCTCATGATATCAATATTTTGTTTCATGTTATGTATATCAATTTGTATTTGGTTAATGACTACTTTAGCTATCTTAATCTTTTGCAATTGATATAATTTAATCGTTATAATCCATATCTGATTTCTTCCAGTAATTAAAAACATAGCAATTGCTTGATTCAATTTGTGAACGACAGATTTCTCTTCTTCATAAGTTGAATTATTAAGTATAAGTTTTTGCATAACAGGTTTCCCTTATTGCAGAGATTTATAAATCATATAATTGTTATGATTTTTTATGTCTTGTTTGTCCTGTAATCAATTTAAAGAGCAGCGCAGCCTATCGTTTACGAAAATCTTCTGGATCAACCGGTGCGATTTTTCCTCCTCCGACCAGCTTCGAAGTCATCATACACAGGACAAATTGGGAGCGTTTCCAGGTCAGTTTGTCATTTGTTTGTTTAGTATATTATTAGTAGTTTAGTTTATATATAAATTTAGTTAGATATATATGTGTTTTTAGTATATTAGATTGTTTAATTTCAGTAAGTTCTATTTCTTGTTCGTAAAATTATAAAAATAAAAAATATCTCTAGCTGTCTTTGGACAGAAAACACATGAGTTTTACAGGTTTTATTTAAATCTGCTAGTTGTAGATATTGTATATTTGTGAATAAGTTATAATGCATTAAGAAGTTAGATGGCTAATTAGTAGAGTTAATATAGTAGTAATTAGTAGTTTGTATATATATAATTAATTAGATTGGTGTATTAGTTTGTTTTAGTGTCAGTAATAGTTTGTTTTATTTATTGTTAGTTTGTTTAGTTTCTTTTATTTAGTTTTAGTTAGTTAGTTTATTTAGTTTAGTTTAGTTTGTTTTATTTGTTTTAGTTAGTTTTAGTTAGCATAGATTAGTTTTCTCTTCGGTTTTCTTAGAACCTCAGAACGGCCAACGGAGCCGTTAAACCCGTCAGGGTGGTCCATTCCAAACGGCTTCGGTTATTAGACAACCCCAGACCGGTTCCACTCTCTCAGTTGACGGACGGTCAATTTCGTCCATCAACACCTCTTAACTCAACAAAAGTATGGTGATGTTGGAAAGCCTATCTTAATGCTTTTCGAGCAAAAAAACAAAATTCTAAAGAATCACAAGTAATCACTTACCGTCTTAAGGTCTCATAGACCAATTAGGTCTTAGTGGACATTAATCATCATCATCATCATATTTGATTTAATTTCATTCATATGAATATAAATATAAATATAATATTTTGTTTATTTATATAATTCAATCAAAACATACAAATACTCTAAAATATATTTGATTTGATTTAATTAATATGAATATAAATATAAATATAATAAATATAGAAATACTAAAGATTTTGTTTTTATATTTTTTCTATTTATATGACCTCACTAGGAACACACGTCCAATTGAATATCTTTTAACTAGAAATTTTTAAAATCTTTTGAGATCAAACCCCATGAGGTATAAGAGGACAAATGTTGTAAAGAGATATACAGAGGGTAATAATAAAACATTTGGGAGGAGGTCATGCACCTAGAACACTATTTAACGGTCCTAAATACCTTAAATAATATTACTAATGTCTATTTATTTACTATTCAAGGGTCCTAAATATCCCAAATAACATTATTAATGTTTACTTATATAATTGGTAGGTTTTTCATTTCCTCAAATAAAAAATATTAAATTGAATTAAAAGGGTGGATATACTAACCAATTTAATATATATGAAAATGTTCGATTTTTTTTTATTTACATCCCATTTGTGTTCTAAATTATTTCATTTTATTAGATATAGAACCTTAAAGTTCAATTAAAAGCATGGAAATAGTAAAAGAAACTAATAAGTATGAAAACTTGAAGACCTTTTTTTGTTCTCTATTTACACATGTTTAGCCAAACCAATATTTACCAAAAAAGAAGAATGCCTTGTTCAATAGATATGACTTTCACCTGAAAGTTGAGTAGAATAATTTTTCTCCAATTCTAGATCTGTAGAAAGTTTGGCTAGTAGGTACATTGGGTGGTAGCAAGGGAACTACAACCATAATTCCTACACCTTTAACGGATGAGATTTTCTCCTGATGTGAATGTCATGGAAGTATTGACTTAACTAGTGTGCCTATTTTTCACATGTCCCTTTCCATGCCAAGGAATTGCCTCCACAATTCCTACACCTTCAATGGATGAGATATTCCCAGTGTGAATGTGATGAAGTATTAAATTAACTAGTGTGCATGTTTTTCATACATGTCTTTCTATGTCAATCAAGAGTGTATTCATTCAAAGACACTTTGGGTGGAGAATCTTAAAAGACCACTTTGTCCCTTTGGTCTTCTAGACTATTGCCAATATACTCCAGGAAGTGTTTCATAATGCAACCTATAACCTCTTCATTAATGTTGTCAATATCTAACAGAGTGTCTAACTTCTTAACAACTACCAACAAACAAAATATATCATCCACATGTTACACTAATATACCAATAAGTTATAAAATTGGGTATATAAACAAAGTATTGTGAATAAGTTGTTAATTTCTTATACTCTAAGTACACCCAATAAAGGACACGTTGACTATGCGTGCTTTAGTAGTAAAAGGATTAAAAAGTGGAATGAGATCCCATAGTAGTTTGTTACCAAGATTTCTTTTGTAGTCTCCTCATCTTTTGTAAGGTTGTTTGTCCACAACTCATCTTCTCATGTACTGATTTAATGGTTAATTCAATTTTGTAAGTTGCATCTAGAATTTAAGTAACTTGGATGGGATAACAACAAACTCAAAATCAATCAATTTGCATTAATACTAATATCTTCCTAAAATTCATCTTGTTCTTCTCTAGTAGATTCCAATCGAATTGTGTGCAAGCAATTTGTGCATTGTTGATCTGGAATTTGATAGAAACAATAAATAGTGTGAATTAATAAGTGGATATGACACAGACCCACGACCCTTTGGCCGAAATATGCTCAGGATCGTTCTAAAATTCCCTTGAGCCAAAGTGGCTCCTTTGATTCCCGTTGAAACCTCCAACAAATCCATAGTTTCTTTGTAAAAACTCGCCCTATGTAACTTGACACTAGGCGTGAGATTTTCCTTCTCCAAGTGACCACGACCTTGTCTTAGTGCAAGTGTCTTTGGAAACTCGTGTGTTTGCGAGTTGAAAACCCTCAAATTTTCTTCACCAAATGCCGATACTCGAGATGTGATGGGGTATGGCTCCTTCCTTGACAGTGCCCTCCATGCATAATCGTCGACTAGGGATAAGTACTAGTGCCTCTTCGCAACTCGCAACCTCCCGAGTTGGAGTGTTGAACTTTGACACTCTCCCTTTATGAAACCCCGAGAAGCGATGGTTGACTTCCTTTTCATACTTCTCGCAACTCACAATCTCATGAGTTGGAATGTTGAGCCTTCATGATCCTCCTTTGCGAAAACCCGAGAGGCGATGGATCAATTGGGGGTTGAATCCTTCAATGTGGCGAGTACATGCCACCTTTCACTGCTTACGCCTTTCTCTCGAGGTTAGTTGTTCACACCACCTGTCAACCTTGCGGTCCCGACTTGACGGATGTGTCGCGCATTCAGATGAGCCCTCAGTTCTCATCCCTTCGCGATCTCGCACGTTGAAAAAAACCTCTTTCAACCCCCGAGTCTCTGATATGCAATACCTCTGCGGGGTTCTGATCCAACGGTTCTCCCATGCTTTGGATCCAATGGTTTTTCCTGCTCCTCGCTACTCTGAAGTTTGCGCAATCAAAGAATTTTTTCAATCCTCCAAACTCATGATATGCGATACCCCGCGAAGATTTAGATCTGATGGTTCTCCTGTGACTTGGATCAAACGGTCTGGATCTCTTCCTCCACTTATCGCAACTTGAGACTTTGCGACTCCAAGAGTTTGGTCTTCCACCTCCAAACTCACGGACCCCGAGTTCGCAAAATGATCTGACGACCAAAACTGACCATGATCGATGGTCGTCATTGATCCTTGACACCAAAGAAATGGGTTTGTCCAACCCTTATCCACCTTGCAACTCCTCTAGATCCTACGGTCCTTGCAATCTCACAAGTTCTCCATGGAGAATTCCGACCATCCGATTTCTTCCTCAAGAATCTCTATGAAACGAGCGAATGTTCTTCCTCTGAAACTTAACCTTCTGCGTGATGATTTCTCTTCCTCATCTCGATTTGAAGTATTTTGATCTCCATCCTCCTTTGAAGTGTTCAAAGGCATTATCCCTCTTGAACTTTCTTTTGTAAAATCAAGCCTCCAAAAGGGTTCCTTCTCGCACTCCTTGCGACAAAATTTGAAATACTTCTGTGTATTTGATTCTTTGACCCTATGCACTCTCGACAACAATAATCCTTCAACCTTTCAACCTTAGTTGATAAGTTCTAAGGCCTCGTCTAGCCTATGCAAACCTTGCACGGATTTTGTACTTCACCTGCACTTCTGCTGGAATGAGAACAACGGTATCCCTCCTAAAATTTCTGAAATAAAAATTAGAACCTTTGTTAATGCACACCTTGTGGATGTTTCACTGCACTCCTTGTAGGAACTTCTCTCAGAAAGAGAAACAATTGAAACTCATTATCTTTCTCTCTCAGACTTCATACATTCAACATGAAATCATACATTCATCACAGCATAACATCATAACAAATGCATAACAGAGAGAATAAAACAACTGTAAGCATACCATTCAACATATGTAAACAGTAAACATCATAACACCATGAAAGTTGAGTCAAAGCTTCATATATTAACTCAATTGATTCTATACATGCGTTCTTCTCTACAACTCTCTCTACAACTCTCTTCTTCTTCTCTACGCTAATGCTACAACAACTACTACTATGATACAAAGGTGAGGGTGTCTATATCCATTCTCCCTCCTACACTCTAACTGTCTAATCTATGAATTCAAATCTTCCTAATTTCATTAACTAGGCTTAAATGCCTTTTACAATGATAAATGAGAGAAAATCGCTCAAGATCTGTTTACAACATGCAAGTACATTTCCCTTAGCTACTACATTAACATATGTTCATTAATTTTTCAAAAACATTTCAAAATGTGAAAAATGTGTCGTGCACTCCTCCAATTGTCTTCCGCCTTTATGCTCGCTTGGATGGTTGCTTACGATGCTCCTGCATCATACTCCCTCGCTTGAAAATTTTCATGAACTCCTGTTCATGAGCTCTTGCATGGTCTGTCCATGCTTATGAATTTCTACTTCATCTTCCCAACTAGCATATTCAACTGGATTTCCTTTCCACTTTACTAAGTATTCAAAATACTCTTTTCGTATGGTCTTTTTGCTAACCCTCTTGTCAATTATATTTTCCATCTGTGGATTTTCATCTACAGGAATTTGCTTTGTCCATTGAAATTCTTTCTGTTCATCTTCTGCTCCCGCTTCTTCATCTCTGTAAGGGTACAAATCCGCAACACTGAATATCGGTGAGATTCTGACCCCATCAGGTAATTCAATATCATATGTGTTTGCCCCAAATTTCATTATGACCTTGAACGGTCCAATCTTTCTCATCTTCAGTTTATTATACATTCCACTTGGGAACCTTTCCTTCCTCATATGTACAAGAATCAGATCACCAACTTCAAATTGAAGTTCTCACCTGTGTTGATCTGCTCTTTGCTTATATTCTTGACTTGAAATCTACAATCACTCCTTGACTTGGCTATAAAGCTCCTTCATTGCTTCTGCAAAGTTCTCTGCACTAGCACTTCTGAATTCAGTTTGTTCCAAATCTTTCAATTCATAAAATCCCCTTGGCTACATTCCATATATAATCTAGAACAGAATCTACCTTGTGCTTTTGTTGAGTGAGTCATTGTAAGAAAATTCTGCCTGTGGTAGAATGTGATCCCACTAACTATGGTGTTCAGTCACTAAGCTCCTCAACAAGTCTCCCAATCTTTTGTTCACAACCTCTGTCTATCCATCCATCTGAGGATGATACGCTGAGCTAAAGGACAAACTTGTCCCCATATTTTTCCATAAGGTCCTATAGAAATGTCATACGAACTTGGTATCTCGATCAGAAACGATACTCCTTGGCAAGTTGTGAAGTCTGATGACTTCCTTGAAAAATAGGTTCACAATATGAGTTGCGTCATTGGTTTTCTGGCATGGTACGAAATGTGCCATCTTTGAAAATCTGTCGGCTACCACAAAGATTGAATCACATCCTCTTTGCATTCTTGGTAGTCCTAATATGAAATCCATGCTCACTACATCCCATGGCCTTATTGGTATGGGTAATGGTTGATATAATCCCGTGTTCTTCATTTTCCCTTTTGTGTGCTGACAAATCCTGCATCTGTCCACAAATTTCTTAACATCTGTTCTCATTCTCGGAAAATAATATGATCTATTCAACTTTGAGAATGTTTTATCATGACCGAAGTGTCCGGCCAATCCTGCACTATGTTTTTCCTTCATCAGGTTGTCCCTCATGGATAATTTTGGAATACATAGCTGATTTCCTTGGAACAATAACCCATCCTGGATCATATACTCAGTCCATTGGCTTCTGTCCCTGAGAACTAGATTCTCATATGCCTCATATGCCTCCTTAAAATCTGGGCTTCATTCAGTTTTTCACTGAAGTATGAGATCGACCTGTCGTCTTGGCTTAAGACTGCTGGGTGAAATCACAGAGGTGGGTTACACTTTCATGACAATCAGGTCTCTAAAATTCCGAAAAACATTTTTTCGGCTGAACTAATAATTTTTTTGGCCAAAAGATATTGTTTTCGGCCGAACTATTTTTCGGCCGAAAAAATAAATGTCAAATCAAACTGTGTAATAACCGCCCCCTTGATTTTCATGTACAAATTTGGTCGGCCGAACAATTGCCCCCTTGATTTGCATGTACAAATTTGGTCGGCCGAACAATTGTTCGGCCGAACTATTTTTCGGTCGAAAGATAGTTCGGCTGAAAATTTGTTGGGCCGAACTATCTTTTGGCCAAACTATATTTCGACCGAAAGATTGTTTTTATATTAACCACACATCAATATTGAAAAGTTTTAGAAAATTTGTTGTTGTTTGTTGTCATTGTCGTGAGCTCGTGTGTGAGGAGGTCGTGCACCTGAGGTTGCTGGGAGGTCGTGAGTGCAGGGGTCGTCAAGAGGTCATGAGCGCATGTGTTGTCATTGCATTTGTGAGCGTGGACGCGGCAAACAACAGGTAAGTTTCTATAATTTTAATGTCAAATAGGTTTTAAAATATATGTTTTAAATGTAAATTTTTGTATTTTTGGACTGTGAGGGGGCCGCAGGTGGCCATCCCTATGGCCAAGACATGGGCATATGCACGTCTTGTTCAGAGGGCTGGAAACCCATAGCCAAATTCTCCAGAGTCGCAGTCGCCCCAAAATAGTGTCAAAAAACATCTAAAAAATTGTTGTTGTGGCTTTAATTTGACTAGACTGTGTGGAAAAACCTTCTGCTGTCAATGTTTTAGTTTTCATGGATAATCTCTGCTATATTTTAATGTTTAAAGGCTGGGCCGCAGGTGGCCAGCCCTGTGGCCAAGCCATGGGCGTGCCCACGACTTGGTCATAGGGCTGGCCACCTGCAGCCAAAATTTTATCGCTACAAAATTTCATGGACAATATATGCTAGATTTTAATGTTTAAAGGCATGCAGTTTTCATGAACACTCTCTGCTATGTTTTAAAATATATTTTTTAAATGTAAAGTTTTGTATTTTTGGACTGTGGGGGGGGAGCGGGTGGCCAGACTTGTGGCCAAGCCATGGGATGGCCCTCTGGCCAAGCCATGGGTGTACCCATGACTTGGTCACAGGGATGGCCACCTGAGGCCAAATTCTCGAGAGTCGCAGTCACCCAAAAATAGTGTCAAAAGCCATCTCAAAAACTGCTACTTTGGCTTTAATTCGACTAGACTGTGTGGAAAAACCTTCTCCTGTCAATGTTTTAGTTTTCATGGAAAGTCTCTACTATATTTTAATGTTTAAAGGTTGGCCACCCACGACCAAAATTTTATTTCTACAAAATTTCATGAAGAGTTTCTGCTAGATTTTAATGTTTAGTTAATATGTATATACATGTATAATGTTTTAAATATGATGTCTAAGATTAAGAATGTTGTAGTTTTCATGGACAGTGTCTGCTATATTTTAATGTTTAAAGACATGCAATTTTCATGAACACTCTCTGCTATATTTTAATGTTTAGTTAATATGTATATAGATGTATAATTTTTTAAATATGATGTCTAAGATTAAGATAAATACGGAGATAGATCATTTCCATTTTCATATAGGTTGTGATAGTTTATGTTACCAGTGAAATCTTAAGATTCAGGTATATTGATTATTTTAATAAAAATTCTATAATAGAAAAAGTAAGGACGAAAAAGTAAAATTAAATGGAAAAATATCATATTTTTTTATCAATATGATCGGTCAACCTGTTATCAGTATGCCTTATTTTGAATTTACATGTCATAAATCAACATAATGCTAACATACTTGAATAAGAATAAGATCATATGATAAAGGGTTTGTATTTTAATTTATAGATTTTTTAATAAAAACATTGTTTGAAATCTCTTAACCTTCTTTTAAGGTGTTCTCGTAAGGCTTCCCAAAACTAGATCATCATATAAAATTATTTTTTGTAAGATGTTGTGAAGCGTAGTCTTTTTATTTTCCAACTTCACAATTGAATTTATCTACATTTATTTTTACATTGAATAGAGTGTCTTGATGCCTCTTATTACATGTTTTTTTAGATAAGTGTTCTATTTATAAATAGAAAACCCAAGAAGGACCCACCTCAAGTTTTTCACCATTCATAGTGATCGTAATATTCTTAGTTTAACCAATTTTTGGATAGAAGGAAAATTCTTGTTTCACTTCTATATTATTATTGATTTTGACCTTCTTTCTTCCATTTTTATCATTTATGGGCACCACAAATTCTACAATGACCTAAAATTGTTTCTTTGCACTCAACTTGAATTCTTACATTCTTCATTCTTTTTCAAAGTTTAATTCAAAGGACTATATCAAAATCTTTGGAAAAGTGGGAAAGAAAATATAGCTACTATTATCCTTCCCTTACCCTTTCTTAGAAACAAATCTAAGAGTTATCAAGTGGTCAATGGTTCAATTCTTAGATCAAGAACCAACTTGAGAAGGATCCCTAATTTTTTTTTCTTATGCCCATTTACTTATTTTTTACTCTAGAATGATGCCAAATAACTTGAAAAAGGTGCTTATTCATATCACCATCTAAATGGGATAATTAGTTATGTATAAAGATAAAGATTCTTGAAAAAGATGCTTATGCTTATTTTTTTCTTATGCTTATGCCAAATAATTAGTTATGTAAATTATTACCTTATTTATATCACCATCTAAATGTGAACATGTATCAATTTGATACCTTACCATTATATAGGATACTTATGACATATGAATTGATTGAATATATATCCTTGAGAAGTACATGAAAAAATGTGCCTCCCCATTTAACCATTCCAATATTAAACT
>JZKD02S1832553.1:1650010-1662145 GCA_000966675.3 Picea glauca
CTTTTCATAAATATTGTACACACTCATTTGAGTGTCATGCATTGTACCATCAAGCTCCTCCCAAGGCCTTCTTTTATGAGAAATGGGACACTTCTCCTGCATGTAGAACATTTTTTTGGTTGTCAAAGATCATTGAAATCTCAAACACTACCACCGTAGATCAAATTTTAGTCCATATGACACACAATTATTCCCCAACTGATAGAGAATCCTTGTTTAACCATAATTACCAAATCTAGGACTGCAGTTATCACCTCATCCTCCTTAATGGTATTCAAACAAATTTTATCATAGGATTTGTACTCTTAGGTCAAAATCTCCCCAACACTCCCCATGTTCACCCATACCATTTTCCATGAAATACCAATAATGGAAATAATTCCCTAGCTAATCATCACGGCTTGGTCACATTGGTTATGTCTCATTTTCAAGAAATTGTGGAATGTGATGTTACTCCCATTGGCTTGTTTTTATCTCATATTTTTTTTTTCACTAATCAAGTCACAAATCCATCTACGATGTAGCTATAATTTAGTATAATTTGTTCCATGGTGAAAATGGATTCACACATTTAAACTTGCTATTGATGTAGTCTCATAGCTTCTAACTAGTCGTTTAAATCTT
This sequence comes from Picea glauca, assembly GCA_000966675.3. Taxonomy (NCBI): domain Eukaryota; kingdom Viridiplantae; phylum Streptophyta; class Pinopsida; order Pinales; family Pinaceae; genus Picea; species Picea glauca. The sequence continues at coordinate 1,650,635 of JZKD02S1832553.1, forward strand.
AAGAAGGTATTTCACAAGAAATTCCTCCATTTATGTGTGGTGCATCTGATCAAGACAAATACTACAATACAATAGTTCCTTACATCCCTATAGAATCTAATACATAACTATTAGGATGTTCTTGACAAGGCTTAAGGTTTTCCCTTGCAACGCAAGACTAAGCATAATAATTTTTTAATTCCTATTGAGTCACTACCTAATGCATCCAATGACAAGTTATAATTTGCTAAATTAGCATCACACTGTCATGCACATGTGGACTAAGTTGTGGACAAAATGATTTGCTTTGAGCAGTCTTTTCTATACACTTAAAGAACTTAACTATTGAGGAATTACATTGTAAATCCTATGGAACTTCAATTAGGGGAAAAAATTATGTATTATTGATGTAGACACTAGCATGGGCCCATAATTAATGGTCACTACCACTCACTTAGAAAGCCTAGGTCTTGCTCCTCCAAAATGGCATCAAACGTATAATGAAGATTGTGTATTTTAGAAAAAAGAATCTTTGAATCTGTTGAATACTCTAGAAAATTTCACTGTCATAGGATATGAATTGGGAACATAAGAAGGATACTTCTCCTTTTCTTACTAATAAATCTCATCAAATTCTACCTCGACATTGTCTCCTACAAAAGTGCTAGGATATAATTTTACATGCCATATTCCTTTCCTACTAGCCATCATTATTGGTCCTAGGAAACAAGTAGAGAAATACCAACTTATTCTTGCCTCCATTTTCTCTGTCACTAATGTCCAAGATGCAAAGGATTTAATTGATCATATGGTGTCTACGGATATGTTATTGGTGGCTTCTTGGTAGTTTATACAAATATTTGTGTAGGAGTTAGTATAGTTAGCGCACAAGGATCATAACGATATTTCCCACTATGCGTTTTCCTCAATTCAACCTAGGGTTGTTTACTTTAAAGATAAGATATCAATCAATAGGGAAAATCTTGTCGAACAACAATGATCTAAAATTCATCAAATGATCAATGAGAATGACCTAGTTTCTTGCATCATCAATCTTGTTGATATATTTGAATTCGCAACATTTGTTCAGATGGCTTGATGATACCTAGACAATGATGTTGTTGATAATACAACAACAAGAGGAGGAGGGCCGCACCCTACAGTGACCATACAACAACAAGAGGAGGAGGGTCGGTGCACATCAATCCCACAAAGGAAATCCGCAACAGTTCCAACACCCTCTACAACAACAAAAGATAGAGGGCCGCAACAAGGAAGACTCCAATAGAAAAAATCAAGAGGGCCACAACAAGGAGATTCCAATAGAAAATCTAGAGGATCACAGCAAGGAGACTCCAACAGAAAATCAAGAAGGTCGTAGCAAGGAGAGGATATGCTCACTCTAGAGACAAAATAAAATTATGTAATGTGAGGGGTAGGAGGGGTTCTATTTATACATTAGGTTAGGGTATTAAAAATATAAATTAAATTAAAATAATTAATATAACATGTTTAAATTAAATAATTTAAACATGATACAATAAACATTTAATTTAAACTTTAATTAACCCTTAAGACAAAACAACATAAAACACCAAATCACACAAACAATGGTAGGAGAGGCTTAAGGAGGGTTTACAAGGTGGCAATACTCATTCATTCATTTTAATGGTGATCTTATTACTTTATCGTCATTGCATATGTGATCAATTTGCCTCAAAACGTTTTCTGGGGTTTTATCCACCAAGGTCCAAGACTAAGGATCAACCCATGTCCTAGGCATGGGTACCATGGACCATGTCTAGGGTCCCTACACTTATCTAGGGGGTTTAACTCCTTGGTCCTATACCAAGAACCACAGTCGTGTATTGGAGGCCCTCTCAAGGGTCTTTACCACTTGATTCTAGACCAAGAACCCCAATCATATACTGCAGGCCCTAACAAGGGTCTCTTTCCATGGCACTGACTGTTTGGTCCTAGACCAAGTACCCTAGTAGTGCACTAGGGGCCCTAGATATTGTCTAGGGTCTTAGCCATCCTTTCGGAGAATGGCGCTTCCAGTTGCTTATAAATTTAACAATAAGTAAATTGATATTTCATTGAATTAGTTTAATTTATATTTGGTCCCTCTATGTAAATTTAGGTCACCATAAAATATTTCAAAATTATGTATTTAGTTCAACTATATCCACAACTATCCAACAAGTTTTACTTAAATCTCTCAAGTCATCCAACCAAACAACTAGGTCCCTTCATCTTAATTTAATTTATATTAGGTTCATACAAAAAACCGTCAATCCCATCCCATTTAACATGAAAATAAAGAGATTATTATAAAAACTCCATTTAAACAATGCTAATGGGAAGTTTAAAGCAATGGCATATAATCCATGTTCATGCAAAACCTTCCCTACATCAAAGGGTCACCAATATGGTCACTAAGGTTCTAATAAATAAGGATATCATCTCAACTTTTAAACCCCTTGAAACCATTAGATAAAAGATGATATCAGTGAAGGATACCATGGAACAATGTTAGTATAATTGGTATATAAGATAGAATGCACTTGTGTCAAAAAATACATCAGGGAAACTGGGTGATCATTTCAAATAAGGATTAAAGAGAATCAACGTAATATTAAGAATGGGCTCACACACACCTCAACATTAGTTAGTCAATCCAAGACACCGAAATCTTGGCCAAATTGATTCATGGATGAATGTTTAGTTTTTACGTATTTTTCTTTGATGTGGATTGCAAATGATAAACCTCTCAGTGGAATGGAAGTCCCTTGGCGAACCCACCTTATGATTTCAATGACTTCTATGTGGGTGTTTTTGATTATTGTGAAAAGTTTGTGGTTTTATCTTCTGTTACTAATCCCTTTAGACATCGGTCTATGCTTGAGAAGACGGTCAGGAGACGAATCGATGGTCGTCACTTCAGTGTTTAAAGACCTATAGATTCAAATGCGTTGTTTTTCTGTGCATGGCTGATGAGTGAAGGATAAGAATATGCCATGCTGTCTATGGACCCCTTAGTTATCTTTTAGTTGATTGATTCATGGCTGAATGACCAGTATTTGTGTCTTCTAATGAGCAAGTACCTCTGTGGATTGATTGTTTAAAACTTTGATTTATCTCTGTGTTTTAAATTGCTTGAACTTGTGTAAATCTTTGGATTTTTTTTTATAAACTCTGCATTGTGGATAGATATTATGGAGTGATGTCAACACAAGATTATGCAAACATTCCTTGAAAACACTCCAGGCATTCTCAAGAAGGAATAAAAATAACTCCTTCTTCAACTGAGACTCTGAGTGAGCACCAAAAATCTCGTCAAAGGAGAGTTTCAACCGAGTCTGTAAATAGATGAACTGCAGAACCTGCTCAAACCAGTGTTATGGATGCAATATTCTTGGATAGGTTGCGCATCAACACTCCTACACCTAAGAATGTAGGGAATAGCTCTGGACCAGAGAACATTTCTGGTAAGTTTCTTAATTTTTTTTTATTTTTGTTGAATTTTGTTGTATTTAAATTTATGTGAGGTTAAATCTTGAAGTTTCTTTCAAATGTGTGTGTAGGCAATTAATTTAGAGCAAGGGGTGACAATGAGAGTGGATGTCATGAAGATTCAAATGTCAGTGCAGCGGGTGAAGGTGGATGTAGGAGGCTGCGTTATGAAGAAACATCAGATTACATGCCAACATCCACCTATCTGTAACATCCCACTCTGGCGCACTGAGAACACTTATTATTTGAGGAAACTTGCTCGCAAGTGATCTGGACTTTTATGATGTTAGACCATTTATACTTGATTATGATGTGATTGACAGATGACATGATGTGTTACTATTGGATGTAGACAGGTGCTATTGACTCAGTTTTATTGAGTGTGCAGGGTTTTTGACCTTGAGGATGCAGAGGCATCGGTAGAACCCCCTTAGACTCCGTACTGAGTCAGGGAGTGTGATTTTGGGTGATATGTTTACTATGATGTTTCATTCGATTTGATGATTTTTTGTTGACATTTTTGACATGATTATTATTGATGCAGGCTGACGATAGCTTGCCGACCAGACTCACATATGGAGTAAAGGGGCCACGCACGATTTGCAGAGAGGTTGAGGGAGAGGGGTGGACAGCAGCCCTGCCACCGCCTGCTAGCACTCCCGTTGTGGTTTGAACTGTAGGTTAACGATTACCTAGTTCGAGAGGACCCACGATGTCGTGAGGGTCGACTGTGACAGTCACTCACGATGATTTTAAGGGGCGCGCAATAAGGCAGGGGCCTTATTCCTTAGAACCCTTAGTCTCCTACAAGTTCACCTAGCGGAGTGTTGACTCCAGGGGTTATAGAGGTCTACCAATCAGTCTAGTTGGTGAGTGGCACCCTTGGATCACGTGGTGCATTCTGAAGGGAACGTCGCACAAAAGAAACTCAGTTGGCGAGTGGCACCCTTGGAGCACATGGTGCATCCTGAAGGGCACATCGCCCAAAAGAAATTCAAGAGGCGAGTGGCACCCTTGGCACACGTGGTGTGTCCTGAAGGGCACGTCGCAATAATGTGGTTGAAGGAGTCATCCTAATTATCCCTAAGTCATCATCACCTGAATAAAAACTTAAGCAATTCCCTTAACCAATCGTCGCCTAGCTCATAATCTAAACCCTAAGCCTAAGACTTTTCTAGAAAAAGGGGGGGAAATTTAGTGTGACCTTAACAAATGAAAATTTCAAAAAAACAAAAACAAAAAACTCAGACCATTACCCTCTCATTATCCATGTCTACTTTATTAAACTATCCTCCATCGCCTTGATCTTCCAGTATCCATCTCCCTTGTACATGTCCAGTTCACATTACTAAATCACCATCCCTCCCCTTAATTCCTCATTATTCTTTTTATGTAATACATTTACTTCTTCCATATACATGTTTTCCATCACCTTAATCTCTCATTATAATATATATATATATATTAATGGTGAATTTAAATGATGGATAATGATAATTTACTATAATGACTGCATGCTTATAAATAAAAAAAAATGAAAATATATATACATATATTATAAACAGATTGTCATGTATTCCTTAATCTTAATTTTTTAGAATAATGAAAATGATAAATGGATTCTCTTTCCGTAATTTATTAATCCCTACCGCCTCTACCATTAATAAAAGTTACGCATGTAAAAATAAAAGGATATTATTAATGAGCGCACTTACTCTTTGAGTTTTAATATATATATATATATAAAATAAAATAAAATAAAAAGAAACATAAGAAAATAGAATAGGAAAAAAGGGGGAAAACCTAAATGAAAGAGGATTTAGGGTTTGAGATTGGATAAAAGAAAGGGAGAGGGGGAAAGAAGGCACTTTTTAGCTATTGGTATTGTTATGCTTCTAGACTAGAGACTGGATTGATTTCGTGTAGGAGTTGGGGATTCTCCGCTGACTTGAGTGGTAGCTCAGCCTTGGAGGCAAGCTGGGAAGCTAGGCTACGGTCTGAGTTGTGTGTGGCCCCTTTGCGGCTCGGAGGGCTAAGGGGGAAGGAGAGTACCCCTAACGTTTGTCTAGGAGGTACCGATGAGTCCTCTAAGGTCGGCAAGCAGGAGCAGGAGCTGCAGGAGCACAAGAACCATTGTTGCAAGCGTTAAGGAAAAAGGTATGTAAATCTCTGGGCGTTTCTGTCTTGCTGCGTGTGTCTGTAAACTGTAGTTTTAACGGTTACTATGTGGTTAGTAGTTTCAGTGGTTATGGCTATGTCGTTCTTGTGGTTTATGGTCCAGTTGTTCATTTTTCATTTCCTTCCATATGCGTTGCATTTTACATACACCTGGGCGCGTTTGCTTGCAGTAGATTTGCCTTTTCTTTTACCTTAGGCGATTTTATATGCACCTGGGCGTATATGTTTGTAATGGGCATTTTTTCTGCAGTAGAGTTTTCTTTGATAAACTGGGTGTTTAAATTGGTATTGGGCGTTTTCTTCTCGGTGGGTTATCTCATGATACCTTGGGCGTTTTTTTTTCACACAAGGGCGTTTTTTTTTTTCTGTAGTGGGGTTTTCTTTTTATACACTGGGTGTTTAAATTTGTATTGGGCATTTTTTTTTGTGGGTTTCCTTCTTTATATGTTAGACATTTTATACATACCGTGGGCCAATTTCCAGCGGGCCAATTTCCAGCCTGTACACTACAGGTCTGCGTCTTCTATTTTTTTTTTTTAATTTCTCAAAATGTTGGGCAGTAACCTCCTTGTTGGTGAGATCTGGATATTGTAGTACGGTCTTGTAGTTGTTATATATGCATCGGTTACTTACGGCTATATTAGAAAGTGGTAGTAAAGCTCATTTTCCTAATTGTTAGTTTCATATAGTATCTCTTCCATCACCTTGTATTTGCACCTTCAAGACAATTCCATGTTGAGTGATTCTTGTTGGGTATCCTTAATAAATTTATTGAAAATGAAAAGGTAGATTCTTAAAAGAATTGAGATGGCAGAAGTCTTCGCTTGTAATAATTTTTGTGACTGTAATAACCGTGGCTTCCATCCTTGTGCCCTCTCGTTCTACTTTAACACAATGCATGTTGCAGGTATGGGTGTCAATTGTGTTAAGGTGCATCAATTAGTTCGATGTCTTGATGATTATGCCTTAAGAAATAACCCCATTATATCCTTCGTTTATTTGGATTCATGTAATAAGCACCTACTATCTCCTTCGTTTATTTCATGTATTAAGCATGTAACAAATTTCGAAGTCGTTAAACGAAATTATACTGGTTCCTACTTCCAACCAGCTTTTAATCTCACTACCTGATAATAATTTAAAGTGTTCCTGCATTGGGAGCAATGGCTGCCTTATTCACCAGGTGCCGTGCAAGATGAATCCCTGGGGCGCTGAGCTTGCATGAAGGAGACTGAACCTGAACCTTCCTTCTGCCTTCCATAACCCAGCATGTTAATTTACCTTTAGCGGCATTGCCAGCAGACCGTCGTTTCCCTCACCTGCGCGTTCCCCTTGCCCCTTTGAAAAACTCGCCTGTAGCAGACGGTGGCCCACGCGTTCCCTCCTCCCTTACCTCTGCGTTAATGCGGCTCTGACTTGAACGCTGGCCGAGGATCCTGAGAACCCTAGATTCTAAGTTTTAATTTCTGAGTATAAGGATGATGCTTAAGTTGACAGAATAAGCTTGTTTTATTTAAATTAGGGTTTAAAATGCCATAAACGATGATGCCTATGTTAACCTGGTTTACTTAGTGTTATTATTGTCTAAAATTCAATATAAGGATGATGCGTAAGAAGCCACGTTAACCCTGTTTAAATTAATGTTATTATTGTTAAAATGCAATATACTGTTGGTGCTTAAGTTGCCAAGATAACCTTGTTTTATTTAATGTTATTAGGTTTTAAAATGCAATAAATGATGATGGTGGATTAGATGGGCTACGCCTTTTGTTTATGTAAAGCCAGATTGGTTCTTCATTTGTCATTGAGACGGGCTTTATTCATTCATTATTCATTTAAAAAAAAAGGGGGGTGGGTTTAATTCTTTAGTTGTTTATCATTTAGGGTATGGACGTCTTTATTATTGTATTTGGGAGTTAGTTGGCGGTTCGGCATGGTCATTTATTGAAAAGTAATACTTAAATTTGATTTGCACCAATTCCACACAATTACCCTCCACCGAATTTTTCGCCATGATTTTAATTAATATTTGTTAATTTGCAAAGAGTACACTTGATGTCGGTAGTGTTATATTGTTTAAATTGAATGCAATGATAATACATGTTAAATAGTAATATTAATATTTTTTAAGCCGCAATTTTAATATTTGTTTAATTGCCACGACATTACTTGTTTAATTTGCAATAGCAAGGTTTGTTTTAATTTGCAAGGTCAATGATGATGGTTGATTCGCAATATTAATATTTGTTTTATTGCCTTGGTATTACTCGTTCAACTTGCAATAATAAGGTTGTTTTAATTTGCCAGGGCAATGATAATGGTTGATTCGCAATATTAATATTGTCTAATTTCCATGATATTACTTGTTAATTTGCAATAATAAGGTTGTTTTAATCTGCCAGGGCAATGATGATGTTTGATTCGCAAAATTAATATTTGTTTAATTGACATGATGTTACTTGTTAATTTGCAATAATAAGGTTGTTTTAATTTGCCAGGGAATTGATGATGGTTGATTCACAATATTAATATTTGTTTAATTGCCATGATATTACTTGTTAATTTGCAATAATAAGGGTTGTTTTAAATTGCAAGGTCAATGATGATGGGTGATTCGCAATGTTAATTTTGTTTAATTGAACTGTTCGGGATGATGTCTAAGCTGCAAGGTTATTATTAGTTTAAATTGAAGGTTAATGATAAGGTCTATTGCAATGCCAATATTTGTTAAATTATTATGACTTGTATCATGTTCTTCAAGTTGTTAAACCCTTAATGATGATCGATTCTTAATGCTAATTTAAGGTGTACATATCGACTTATTGAGTTTTAAAATGCTCTCAATACTGACCTAAAGTTGTAATCGACACTTTGGTTTATGACCCGCCTTCAGGATGTAAAACTACAATTAACATAGACCGGTTCAGTGATAGGTATTTATCATCCTATTAGATCTTAGATATTGGCCTTTAGTCAGGAATACTGGTCGGGTAGTTGACGAGGTTGTATTTATCTTATGCTTCCTATGTGGATTGTTTTCCTTAACCCTTATTGTACTTGGATGTAATCAATCCCTTGTTTCTCTGCTTGTGTCGGCAGTGATCTAGACACCTCCTGGTAAGCCTTAGTATATATGTCTGTGTATTTTTCTGCGTCAAGAATCCAGTGCCGTATCAAGAGTCTCGGGCCCTTTAAAGGTGGGTTTTCCACTCTTGCGACACACCTGAGGGGCTTACTAGTTTCTGCCTGAGCAGTCGGCCAGGAGCCTGTCTAATCTTCTTTCGAGAAGACATAAGACTAAACGTCCTTCTTTCCTGTGCAGAAATAGTAACTCTAACACCATGGATTCTTCCCTCTGTGTTCTGACTATGCAACCCCAGTATGTCTTAATGTTGTGTCGTGCACCTCCTGCCTATGGTCGTATCTTGTTGCAGTTACTCCTTGTGAGCCTTCAGTCTTTTGTGTTGAACATCGTGGTTGCGTCTTGTTGGTTGTCGAGTGGCGACGTGGAGTCCAGTGTGTCTATTCCCCCTCCTACACGCGCACCCACATGGTTAAAAAAAAAAAAAAAAAATTGCACCTGTTGTCAGAGTAGTGGTCCTTAACTAGGAGGGTTGTTTCATATGGTATCAGAGCCGGTTCGACCCGTGACTTGGGGTGCACTACGGCTTTCATTGACATGAGTTGGTTTTATTATACTCTTGTTGATCGAGTGGATTGTGTGCGTGAAGGTAATCATGGTTAGAGGACGCCGCAGAGGCAGACGACGGGGTTCTATGGGAGGAGGTGAGACGCCTCCAACAGCATCCACGCCTGAGGGGTCTAACCCCCAGGGAGGCGAGCAGGTGCTCGGACAGGAACATATAGGAGTTGGTGATGTGATTGGGATGATGAGATCCTTTTAGCGCATGTTCGAGGCTCTGATCAGCCGTTTGGACAGAGACGAGGCCAGGGCGCCGGCTCCCCCTGAGGTTCTACCATGCGCACTGGTCGTCACAGGTAGCATTCACCGTGAACTCGAGAAGGTAAAATTTCCCGAGTTCTTTGGTGCCCCGAACGACGCAGCCGCCGAGGCATGGTTGGAGAATATGGCGATGTGCTTCGCACTTCGCGATTATACCTCCAACATGAAGGTCCACATGGCGGTCTTTCAACTGAAGGGGAGTGCTCTTCTATGGTGGAAGACGCTCCTGCCGCAGCTGAACATGGTCGTGGAAGACTTGTCATGGGAACTGGTCAAGGAATGGTTCTGAGAGAGGTACCTTTCTGAGGAATTCATTGAGTGTCAGCTCAACGATTTCAACGCGTTATGACAAGGAGGTCGTACGGTGCCCAAGTACGAGGCACGTTTCATGGAGCTGCTCCGGTATGCTCCGCACCTCAACACAGAGAAGCTCAAAGTCAACAGGTTCGTGTTTGGCCTTAACGACAGTCTGCGTGCAAAGGTTAGGATCTTGACGCCTCAAACCTTGCACGAAGCTGTCCAAAAGGTTCTCATAGCAGAGGAGCAGCTTATCAGCGGGGGTCAGACCAGGACTTTAGCCAGACCCGCAGGGTAGAGTTCATCGGGGGCACCGCGGCATCAGACACCAGCGAGACATATGTCGGGACATCATGGCTTCCAGAGGGGATCCATGTTCACTACACCTCGACGACCTCTGCCTCAACAACAGACACCTTATCGAGGACCACAGCAGCAGCAGCAACGTCGCTCGCAGCAGCAGAATTTTAGGTTGGTTCAGCAGAACAGACCAGGGTTTCAGGCCAGTGGGCAGTCATCTTCTACTTCGGGTACCAGGACTACTGGGCCGAAGAATGGGTGTTGGATGTGTGGGGAGCCACACTACCAGCGCGACTATCCTGTGGAGAGGACCAGGGCATCCGGATCAACCGGACACGCTACCATGGGAGATATGGGCAAGGCCCATCGGATTCATGAAGCGGTAAATAATCGCCAGGCAGAGCACCAGTCGACTATGCTCGAGACGACGGGTACTGTCGCTGACCAGACCCTTAATGTTTTGATAGACCCAGGAGCTACTGAGAGTTTCATTTCTAGTGCAACACTAAAAAGGATTAAGGTAAAGGCAATCGAACAAGATGAGTTTAGCTTCATGGATATGGCTTCGGGAGCCAAACAGAAGGTGGGAGGAAAGGTTACGGGTTGTGCCCTTAACCTAGGAGATTTTGTCACAAGGGTCAACTTGTACGTCACGACCTTGGGATCGTATGACGTTGTGATCGGTATGGATTGGTTGGAAACGCATGAGGTGATACTCAACTATAAGACGAAATGGTTGAGCTTGGTTGATGACGAAGGATAGATACGTGTGATTATAGGATGGAACCAGGGAGTTTCCCTGCGGTTCGTCTCTTACTTACAGTTACGGAAGAGTATGCGCAAGGGGTGCAAACTTTATGCGGTCCTCGCGCTAAATGAGAAGGGAGTAGTGGAAGGTCTAGAACACCTTCCGGTGGTGAAGGAGTTTGCGGACGTATTTCCAGAGGAGTTGCCTGGGATGCCGCCGGAAAGGGAACTGGAGTTTATCATAGACCTGAAACTAGGAACCGAACCGATAGCAAGAACGCCTTATCGGATGTCGACCCCGGAGTTGCAAGAGTTGAAAATGCAACTGAAGGAGTTGTTGGACCTGGGGTTGATATGTCCTAGTGTGTCACCGTGGGGTGCACCAGTTATTTTTATTCGAAAGAAGGACGGATCATGGAGGCTTTGCATTGACTACCGTCAATTGAACAAGGCTACGATCAAGAATCAGTATCCCTTACCAAGAATTGATGATCTATTCGATCAAATGAAGGGTGCGACGGTGTTCTCCA
>JZKD02S1832553.1:1665111-1686355 GCA_000966675.3 Picea glauca
ATACATATATTATAAACAAATTGTCGTGTATTCCTTAATCTTAAATTTTTAGAATAATGAAAATGATAAATGGATTCTCTTTCCATAATTTATTAATCCCTACCGCCTCTACCATTAATAAAAGTTATGCATGTAAAAATAAAAGGGAATTATTAATGAGCGCACTTACTCTTTGAGTTTAAAAAAAAATATATAAAATAAAATAAAATAAAAAGAAACATAAGAAAATAGAAAAGGAAAAAGGGGGGAAAACCTAAATGAAAGAGGATTTAGGGTTTGAGACTGGATAAAAGAAAGGGAGAGGGGGAAATAAGGCACTTTTCAGCTATTGGTATTGTTATGCTGCCAGACTAGAGACTGGACTGATTTCTTGTAGGAGTTGGGGATTCTCAGCTGACTTGAGTGGTAGCTCAGCCTTGGAGGCGAGCTGGGAAGCTAGGCTACAGTCTGGGTTGTGTGTGGCCTCTTTGCAGCTCGGGGGGCTAAGGGGGAAGGAGAGTACCCCTAGAGTTTGGCTGAGAGGTACCGGTGATTCCTCTATGGTCGGCAAGCAGGAGCAAGAGCTGCAGAAGCACAAGAATCATTGCTGCAAGCGTTAAGGACACAGGTATGTAAATCTCTGGGCGTTTCTGTCTTGCTGCGTGTATCTATAAACTGTAGTTTTAATGGTTACTGTTTTATTAGTAGTTTCAGTGGTTATGGCTATGTCGTTCTCATGGTTTATGGTCCAGCTATTCGTTTTGCATTGTCTTCCATATGTGTTGCATTTTACATACACCTGGGCACGTTTTCTTGCAGTAGATTTGCCTTTTCTTTTACCTTAGGCGATTCTATATGCACCTGGGCGTATATGTTTGTAATGGGCGTTTTTTCTGCAGTAGAGTTTTCTTTGATAAACTGGGCGTTTAAATTGGTATTGGGCGTTTTCTTCTCGGTGGGTTATCTCATGATACCTTGGGCGTTTTTTTTTCACACAAGGGGGTTTTTTTTTTTTTTTAAAGTGGGGTTTTCTTTTTATACACTGGGCGTTTAAATTTGTATTGGGCGTTTTTTTTTGTGGGTTTCCTTATTTATATCTTAGACGTTTTATACATACCGTGGGCCAATTTTCAGCGGGCCTTCTCTTTTACCGGGGCAATGTTTTTTTTTCTAGCCTGTACACTACAGGTCTGCGTCTTCTGTTTTTTTTTTTTTTAATTTCTCAAAATGCTGGGCAGTAACCTTCTTGTTGGTGAGATCTGGATATTGTAGTATGGTCTTGTAGTTGTTATTATATGAATCGGTTACTTACAGCTAGATTAAAAAGTGGTAGTAAAGATCACTTTCCTAATTGTTAGTTTCATATAGTATCTCTTCCATCACCTTGTATTTTCACCTTCAGGACAATTGCATGTTGAGTGATTCTTGTTGGGTATCCTTAATAAATTTATTGAAAATTAAAAGGTAGATTCTTAAAAGAATTGAGATGGCAGAAGACTTTGCTTGTAATAATTTTTTGTGACTGTAATAACCGTGGCTTCAATCCTTGTGCCCTCTCGTTCTACTTTAACACAATGTATGTTGCAGGTATGGGTGTCAATTGTGTTAAGGTGCATCAATTAGTTTTCTATCTTGATGATTGTGCCTTAAGAAAATACCCCATTATCTCCTTCGTTTATTTGGATTCATGTAATAAGCACCTACTATCTCTTTCGTTTATTTCATGTATTAACAATGTAACAAATTTCGAAGCCGTTAAATGAAATTATACTGGTGCCTACGTCCAACCAGCCTTTAATCTCACTGCCTGATAATAATTTAAAGTGTTCCTGCGTTGGGAGCGATTGCTGCCTTATTCACCAGGCGACGTCCAAGATGAATCCCTGGGGCGCTGAGCCTGCATGAAGGAGACTGAACATGAACCTTCCTTCTACCTTCCATAACCCAGCGTGTTAATTTACCTTCAGCGACATTGCCAGCAGACCACCGTTGCCCTCACCTGCGCGTTCCCCTTTCTCCTTTGAAAAACTCGCCTGTAGCAGACGGTGGCCCACGTGTTCCCTCCTCCCTAACCTCCGCGTTAATGCGGATCTGACTTGCGTGCTGGCCGAGGATCCTGAGAACCCTATATTCTAAGTTTTAATTTCTGAGTATAAGGATGATGCTTAAGTTGCCAGAATAAGCTTGTTTTATTTAAATTAGGGTTTAAAATGCCATAAATGATGATGCCCATGTTAACCTGGTTTACTTAATGTTATTATTGTCTAAAATGAAATATAAGGATGATGCGTAATCAACCACGTTAACCCTGTTTAAATTAATGTTATTATTGTTAAGATGCAATATACTGTTGGTGCTTAAGTTGCCAAGATAACCTTCTTTTATTTAATGTTATTAGGGTTTAAAATGCAATAAATGATGATGGTGGATTAGACGGGCTATGCCTTCTGTTTATGTAAAGCCAGATTGGTTCTTCATTTGTCATTGACACGGGCTTTATTCGTTCATTATTCATTTAAAAAAAAGGGGGGGGGGTTTAATTCTTTAGTTGTTTATCATTTAGGGTATGGACGTCTTTATTATTGTATTTGGGAGTTAGTTAGTGGTTCGGCATAGTCATTTATTGCAAAGGTATATTTAAATTTGATTTGCAACAATTCCACACAATTACCCTCCATCGAATTATTCGCCATGATTTTAATTAATATTTGTTAATTTGCAAAGAGTACACTTGATGTCGGCAATGTTATATTGTTTAAATTGAATGCAATGATAACACCTGTTAAATAGTAATATTAATATTGTTTTAAGCCGCAATTTTAATATTTGTTTAATTGCCACGACATTACTTGTTTAATTTGCAATAGCAAGGTTTGTTTTAATTTGCAAGGTCAATGATGATGGTTGATTCACAATATTAATATTTGTTTTATTGCCTTGGTATTACTCGTTCAATTTGCAATAATAAGGTTGTTTTAATTTGCCAGGGCAATGATGATGGTTGATTCGCAATATTAATATTGTCTAATTGCCATGATATTACTTGTTAATTTGCAATAATAAGGTTGTTTTAATCTGCCAGGGCAATGATGATGTTTGATTCGCAAAATTAATATTTGTTTAATTTCCATGATGTTACTTGTTAATTTGCAATAATAAGGTTGTTTTAATTTGCTAGGGACTTGATGATGGTTGATTCGCAATATTAATATTTGTTTAATTGCCATGATATTACTTGTTAATTTGCAATAATAAGGGTTGTTTTAAATTGCAAGGTCAATGATGATGGGTGATTCACAATGTTAATTTTGTTTAATTGAACTATTCCGGATGATGTCTAAGCTGCAAGGTTATTATTAGTTTAAATTGAAGGTTAATGATAAGGTCTATTGCAATGCCAATATTTGTTAAATTATTATGACTTGTATCCTGTTCTTCAAGTTGTTAAACCCTTAATGTTGATTGATTATTAATGCTAATTTAAGGTGTACATATCGACTTATTGAGTTTTAAAATGCTCTCAATACTGACCTAAAGTTGTAATCGACACTTTGGTTTATGACTCGCCTTCAGGATGTAAAACTACAATTAACATAGATCGGTTTAGTGATAGGTATTTATCGTCCTATTAGATCTTAGATATTGGCCTTTAGCCAGGAATACTGGTCGGGTAGTTGACGAGGTTGTATTTAGCTTATGCTTCCTATGTGGATTGTTGTCCTTAACCCTTATTGTACTTGGACGTAATCAATCCCTTGTTTGTCTACTTGTGTCGGGAGTGATCTAGACACCCCCTGGTAAGCCTTAGTATATATGTCTATGTATTTTTCTATGTCAAGAATCCAGTGCCATATCAAGAGTCTCGATCCCTTTAAAGGCAGGGTTTCCACTCTTGCGACACACCTGAGGGGCTTACTATTTTCTTCCTGAGCAGTCAGCCAGGAGCCCATCTAATCTTCTTTCAAGAAGACATAAGACTAAACGCCCTGCTTTCCTGTGCAGAAATAGTAACTCTAACACCATGGATTCTTCCCTCTGTGTTCTGACTGTGCAACCATAGTATGTCTTAATGTTGTGTTGTGCACCTCCTGCCTATGGTCATATCTTGTTGCAGTTACTCCTTATGAGCCTTCAGTCTTTTGTGCTGAACATCGTGGTTGTGTCTTGTTGGTTGTCGAGTGGCGATGTGGAGTCTAGTGTGTCTGTTCCCCCTCCTACACGCGTGCCCACATGGTTAAAACAAAAAAAAACTTTTGCACCTGTTGTCAGAGTAGTTTTCCTTAACTAGGAGGGTTGTTTCACTATCCTTCAGAAGTTGGCGATGAAATTCCCTGGGAAGGGAATACAGAAGAAATGACGCTTGAGTGATGCCCATGTGTTAAAAAGAGGTTGGAAAATGATTTGGCGGTCTTGGAACTTCCTTTGGAGAGAAAACAAAGTTTTCAAATTGTATTGCATTCACTATAAAACTTTATGGATGCATATCAGAATATGGTGCAAACCACTGACAGTTTTTTCGACCTAATTAGGTGACGAAAGTCAGAGGTGATGGGTCCTGATAAATGGAAAACAGTAAAAATATATAGTTTCAAAGGAAGACACCATCTCTATGTTCAATTTCAAAGAGGGTCCAAAGCGGAAAATGATGAAGGTGCAATATTTTAAGCACCCCCACTTTGTCGGACATCTAAATAACAGATTTTTGGCCACATATGGGAAATTGTCGTGGAAGGATGAGGTTCCACACTATTTTGCAAGACATTTTTTTGCAGAGTTTTTCTTGCACATGCACCCGGATTGTACCAGTCTACCGTCCAAATATTATGGTACTGGTAAAGGATGTACATATAATCGCAAAGGGGCATATCGAAGTGGAGAATTGTCGAGGCCTCCACAACCTATAGTACCTCGCCCAAAAGGGGAATTTGCATCACATTCAAAGTTCCAGTCTACATTAGAAGTTGGCAAAGAGGCCAGGACTACAATTGGAGAAAATTTGGAAGCTATGTTCTATGGTGTTGATGTTGGCATGAAGCGTCAACTAGCAGAGGCCAATTCTCGAGCCACATTTGTTCATAAAACAGATGCAGACTTGGATGCAATGTCAGCAGAAGAAATTTTGGAATATGCCAAATTTTGTCGAGATGGTTGGAAGAAGGTCATTCAGAATGACGAACCAAATCACAGATTGGTATGTGATCTATTTAGGAAAATTTTGATGCATTTTATGATAGTTTACATCGATTTCTAGATATATATATATATATATATCCTTTTTTCTATAGAAATAATCAAGTTCTTCTTGCCATTAATCGTAGTTTCGAGATATGTTAAACAAAGCTCTAGTTGGTAGGGGACTTGATTCGACAAGTTTGAATTTGGATAGATTGAATCGGGTATGTTTTTTCTAATAGTTGTTCAATATCCACTTTTTTGAATAAGAGTTCAACAAAATTTAGAATTTTGTATAATTGTGAACACATTAAATCCTCGATTTAGTTCTTAGTTGTGCTATTCACAGCTCTCTATTCCATCTATTCCATCTCCTGGTACTTTGGTTGGCTTGTCTCAATTCTCATTGGGAGAGTTTGAAGCGGGTGGAAGTTCACAGGTATCATTTAATGTCTTAAAATCATTTAAATTTAATGTGTTATATAATCGTTTGAATATAATTTATTAAATTTTCAAATTTGAAATGTGATATATAGGCTAATGTCGAGAAGAGATGTAACATCCCGCTTTGGCGCACTGCGAAAACTTATTCTGTGAGGACACTTGCTCGCAAGTGATCCGGACTATTATAATATTAAAACATTTGCCCTTAATTATGATGCGTTATGTTAGATGACATGATGTTTTACTTCTTTGACATAGATAGGTGCTATTGACTCAGTTTTATTGAGTGTGCAGGGTTTTGGACCTTGAGGATGCAGAGGCATCGATGGAACCCCTTGGACTCCGGATTGAGTCAGGCAGTGTGTTATTTGGGTTGATTTATTTACTGTGCTATTACATTTGATTTGATGATATGATGTGGACATGTTCTGACATGATTATTGATGATGCAGGCTGACGATAGCTTGCCGACCAGACTCACATATGGAGTAAAGGAGCCACACATGATTTCCAGAGAGGTTGAGGGAGAGGTGTGGACAACAGCCCTACCATTGCTTACTAGCACTCCCACCATGGCTCGAACTGTAGGTTAATGATTACCTAGTTCGAGAGGATCCACGATTCCATGAGGGGAAACTACGACAGTCACTCACGATGATTATAAGGGGCGCGCAATAAGGCAGGGACTTTATTCCTTAGATCCCTTAGTCTCCCACAAGTTCACCTGGCGAAGTGTTGACTCCAGGGGTTATTGATGTCTACCAATCAGTCAAGTTGGCGAGTGGAACCCTTGGAACACATTGTGCATCATGAAGTGAACATCACGTAAAAGAAACACAAGAGGCGAGTGGCACCCTTGGAGCACGTGGTGCATCCTGAAGGGCACGTTGCGCAAAAGAAATGAATGAGGCGAGTGGCACCCTTGGAGCACGTGTTGCATCCTAAAGGGCACATCGCATTGATGTTGATGAAGGAACAAACCTAGATGGCCCTAAGACATTTAACACATTAAGAAATCCTTAACCAACTTCCCTAATTAAATGTCTCCTTGTTCAGACTCTAAGTCCTAAGACTAAAACTTCTCTAGGGTAAAATTTTTGTCTAACCTTAAGAAAATTACCCTATAAAAATAAAAATAAAAATTTAAACTAAAACCCACTAAAGTAATAATCTTGGTCTTCATAAAATTTTTGGAGTAAAATGAAAAGAGTAAGAATTTAATTAAAACTAGTGGATTTAAAAATTGCAAAGAAGAAATTAATTCTTAACTTGTGGAAGTATAAAAAGATATTAAATTAATAATAAAAAGGAAAAGATTGAATGGCGTAACTGCCATTGTGGCTCTAATAAAAAGGGGAAAGAAGGGAATAATATAAATTAGGAAACTAAGGAATAGGGGGAAACATAATAAGGGAAAGAGGAGAACTTATGGTAAAAACCGAGGTCAACATAGTAAGGAATCTGTAATTAAGAACCTTCTAAAATGAACTAAATTAGCAACTTCATTTTAGGGAAAGTATTTAAACCTGAAGAGGAATCTAGGAACACCTAGGAGTAAATTTAGGAGCAACTCTAGGTGGGTGAGGGAATTGAGACAATTAATAAATTTAAAGAAATTAATTATTGGAGAAAACAGGGGGATGTATGACACTTGTGTGAAGGAGAATAATTAGAATATTTTTATTAAAACTTAATTTAAATGTGATTTAGGCAAAGTTGGAGGTTCTAAAAACTCTATAAAAGAAAGGGAAGATGAGGAAGAAGGGGATCGACTGTTAGCGTAACGTTACGCTGCCAGATTTGTGACTTGATTGATTACTTGTGGGGAGTTGGGTTTTCCCAGCTTGGATAGGAGTGGTAGCTCGGCCTTGCGAGGTGATCTGGGACCTAGACGTACCATCTGGATAGTGTGTGGCCCCTTTGTGGCTCGGGGGGCTAAGGGGGAAGCAGAGTACCCATAGCGATTTGGTTGGAAAGTATCGATGTAGTCTCGATGGTGGGAGAGTGGAGCGGAACGGAGCACTAGCGCATAACAGTGGCAGCGGAACCTTCGTCTTTTCTTAAGGTACGCCGATCTAAAAATTCGTAATTCTATTTAGTTGATTGCATGATGATTTGCATCTAGATGGTAAGAAATTTTGGTTTCTCGCCATGGTTTTCGTTGTCTTTGGATGAATTATGAATCGCCCAGGAGAGACTTCATCCTTCTTCATTTTATGGCCTCCATTGCTTGAGTAGCTTCCCTTCGTTTAATTTACCTATAGTCCAATTACGGTAGCGCGAAAACCCTTATCCATTCTTGTTCCGTCTGCATGCTTCTCCTTATTTTGTGGTGCTATAATAGTTCCACCTGTTAGCATAATGGGTGTTCTACCTGTCCCTTATGGTTTTAAATTTTCTTCGGACCTTATTTACTGTTGCACAATCCTTGGTTCTTTATAGGTTTTTAATTGCTTTTAAATTTTCATTTTTTTTATAGCATTAAGAAATCCACTGCGAACTCCTTCGCCCAGGACCTCATGAACTCTCCCTTGGAGCCTTACGTTGGGTGGTTTTTTGGATTTTTGGATGCTTGGATGATTGAGCGATGCTAAGCCCTGAATCCCAACCTTCGCCTGTGATTTTTTTTTTCTTGTTCCCTTTTTTCTAAGTGTTTGCGGTTAAAAAAAAATGGGATTGGTATTGTTCCTTACCTGGACATGTTTTACTTATTGTATCCTTGGGTTGTGTTTTCCATTGGGCCATACATCCCTTGTTTACTTGGAAACGTTTAAATTTTTATAAACTTGTGGTTGAATTAAATTTGGGACTGTGTATTGTTCCTTCTATCACTTCCTGGAATATTTCCTTGGTTTTTGCGGCCAAAACCTCAACAACAGATTGAGTATCGGGATTCGATTTTAGGGACTGTGTAGTGTTGTATTTTTATTCTAGATCAGTTCTTAAATTTCTGGGCCAGAACTTCTATAGTCAAAAGCGGGAGAGGGATTCATTTATTTCGGACTGTGTATGTTTAGGGATAGGCAAACAGTAGAGGCCCGCATGTGATTGAGTGGCATAGCCTTCTGCCCTATGATCATGGTTGTTTTTTGTTCTTCTAAACTCTCAGAGCAGGGTTGGGTTCTGTCATGGGGTAAGGGTAATTAGTGATGCACACCCTGAGTGACACCCTGTTCTTGTTTCTGCAACGGTACACCCCTCTTAGCATTGGTAAATTTTCTTACAGGCACCAAGATCCGTATTGGAGTGTGTTTTAACTCTGTAAAACACATCCACGACTTGCTTGGTTAAAGAAATTTTATAGAATTCACGAACTCACAAACCACTGCATATGATTGTTGTTCAAGGTCGAATGAGGCGAGTGGGTGGCTGTGACTTTTGAGTGTGACTATTTTACCTTTGACCAAGACTTGGAAATGAACGGATATGATGCACGAGCTTGTCTGAGGCGTTGCCAGATTTGAAGGGAATTCTGGGGGGTAATTAAAAACTTCTGAACCCTAATTGTTTGAAACCTTTAAAACCCCCTCAACTGTCCACCTTCTAACAGACATGAGATTTAAGGGAGGTGCCCATGGTGTGCCGTAGAAGCATAGCTATGGCGAGGCTGGAACTCGTTTAAAGAAAAAATCATTATTTTTAAAAACTTCAATCCACCCACCCCTGCAACGGTGTTCATCCCTTACATTTTTGTCCCTGCCAACCGTGTCAAGTTGTAGGCTAATTCGCCTCTGTACTATGATCTTTTTACTCCTTTTACCACCTCTACAAGTTGCGCGAGGTACGCTGGTGACAAGGATTCTCTGACCGCTGCGAGGGACGACTGCCAGTTGAGGCGTGATTCTTTCATGCGCAACCGTCGCCCATTCAGTCTGGTACGTCCCCTCACTACTGCTAGTTTTGTTTTAGTCATAGTGTAAAAAATGTTAGTACATGTAAGGTAACCTTCAGGGTAATCTTGTTTTAGTAACACGTAAAGGAATTGTCAGTAATTTAATGTTTATGAATTATGAGTTGTAGTACTTGATATTTTAATCAGTAAGCGAATGCCACTAGAATGTAATCTTGTGGTGATTCTTTTTGCACATTTATTATGATATCTATTGTAACGTCGATTTTGGTTTGGAGTACTATTATCACATCATAAAGCAATGAATGTTAGTGTTGGATACAGGAATGTATTTTTATTATATTATGTTTGCAAATTATTATAATATAAAAAGTAATGTTAAATTGTTTTGAGGTATTGTTATTGCAACATAATGCAATGTAATGTTAGTGTTAGATATAGGAATGTATTTTAATGATAGTTATGTATGCAATTTTTTATAATATAAACAGTAATGTTAGTTCTGTTTAGGGTAACGTTATTGCAATATAAAGCACATGAATTGTTAGTGTTAGCTAATAGGGAATGAAATTTTTATGTTATTTTAATTGCAAGGTTATTGTGATCTAAAATATAATGACATTGTTATTATGGAAAGGTTATTGTTATTGCAACGTAAAGCACATGTATTGTTAGTGTTAGCTAGTTGGGAATGAAATTTAATGTTATTTTAATTTCACGGTTATTGTGATCTAAAATATAATGACATTGTTATTAGGTAAGGTTATTAAAATTTTACTGTTATTGATGACATGTAAAAGGTAGGGTCCTTGCATTAAGTACCCTAATTAAGTAACATAGATTATTCTGACCTAGGAAATGGGGAATCTGCATTTAATTCCCTTTACATCATTATAAGGATGGTTTGGTAACTCGATGATTTTTGGTAATTGAATGGAGAAATTGGTCAATATTTAATGCCAAGTGAGTCATAGATAATGCCTTGTCTTAATAACGTTTGGTCGTTGTCTGAGTCCTGGTGACTTGCGCTTTCTGTAGAGTTTGTGGTTGTTCTTTAGATATTGTTGTACTTGGTTGTATTCATATCATTTCTTGGTCTGCTTGTGTCGGGCAGGGTGTAGAGACCTCCATGTTCCTCAGAACATTCGCCAGCCCTGAGACCTTAAATGGTTAAATCGATGGGAACCTAGGCTTGAGCGTTGCTTATGTGTCTTGGAGGTCCTAACCATTGTAGGGTAGGACGGGTGGGAAGTCAGTCTTATTTATTATCCAGTCTTACTTATCGTCGATTGATTGTCATTAAAGGCATGCAGTTACTTGATGTGCATCTTATACCATCTTGTTGTGTTCTTCGTGATTGCGTCTTGTTCATCATCGGGTGGCAACGCAGAGTTGAATGTGTTGTTTCCCTTGTACACGTGTGCACACACTTTAAAAAAATAAAAAATTGCACTTGTTATAAGAGGTTCATCGTCGTAAGCAGGAGGTTCGTTACATATGGTATTAGAGTGTGGTTCGACCCATGACTTGGGATTTGCTATGGATTTCGTTGACATGATTTGATTTGATTATATTATTGTTGATCGAGTTGATTATGTGCATGCAGGTAATTATGGTTAGAGGACGCCGCAGAGGCAGATGATGGGGTGCTAGGGGAGGAGGTGTGACGCCTCTAGTAGCATCCACGCCTGAGGGGTCTAACCCCGAGAGAGGTGAGCAGGTTCTCGGACAGGAGTAGATAGCAGTGGGAGATGTTGTCGGGATGATGAGGTCTTTTTAGCGCATGTCCGAGGCACTGATCAACTGATTGGACAGAAACGAGGCCAGGGCACCGGGACCCGTTGAGGTTCCGCCACGCACACCGTCCATTACAGGTAGCATTCACCGTGAACTCGAGAAGGTTAAACTTCTTGAGTTCTTTGGTACCCCAGATGGTGCCACCGCTGAGGCATGGTTGGAGAATATGGCGATGTTCTTCGCACTTCACGATTATACCTCCAACATGAAGGTTCACATGGAGGTATTTCAACTGAAGGGGAGTTCTCTTCTTTGATGGAAAATGCTTCTGCCATAGTTGAACATGGCCGTCGAAGATGTGTCATTGGAACTGTTTGAGGAATGGTTATGAGAGAGGTATCTTTCAGAGGAATTCATTGAGCGTCAGCTTAATGAGTTCAATGCTTTATGACAGGGAGGTCATACGGTGCCCGAGTACGAGACACATTTTATGGAGCTGCTCCGGTATGCTCTGCACCTTATCACAAAAAAACTTAAGGTCAACAGGTTTGTGTTTGGCCTTAACGATAGCCTGCGTGCAAAGGTTAGGATTTTTATGCCTCAAACCTTGCACGATGTTGTCCAGAAGTCCCTCATAGCAGAGGATGATCTCATCAGTGGGGGTCAGACTAGGACTCCAGTGAGACTAGTAGGGTAGGGCTCATATGGAACACTGCAGCACGAGACACCAGTGAGACATACGTCGGGATATCGTGGCTTCGAGAGAGGATCCACTTACGCTACACCCCAGCGACCGTCGCCTCAACAACAGACACCTTATCGGGGACCACAACATCAAAAACAGTTTCACTCTCAGTAATAGCAGTTTAGGCATGTTTAGTAGAACATACCAGGGTTCCAGGCCGGTGGGTCATCATCTTCTACTTCGGGTACCAGGACTACTGGGCCAAAGAAGGGGTGTTGGACGTGAGGGGAGCCACACTACCGGTGCGACTGTCGTGTGGAGGGGACCAAAGTGTCCCGATCATCCAGACCCACTACAGTGGAAGATATGGGCAAGGCCCTTCAGATTCATGTAGTGGTGAATAACCTCCAAGCAGAGAACTAGTCGACTATGCTCGAGACGACAGGTACTGTCGCTGACTATACCCTAAGTGTTTTGATAGACCTAGGTGCTATAAAGAGTTTCATTTCTGGTGCAGTGCTAAAAAGGTTTAAGGTAAAGGCAGTCGAACAGGACGAGTTTATCTTTTTAGAGATGGCTTTGGGAGCCAAACATAAGGTTGGAGGAAAAGTTATGGGTTGTGCCCTTAACCTGGGAGAGTTTGTCATGAGGGTCAACTTGTACGTCACGATCTTAGGATCTTATGATGTCATGATTGGTATGGATTGGTTGGAATCACATGAGGTGATAATCAACTGTAATATAAAATGGTTGAGCTTGATCAATGATGAGGGACAAAGACGTGTGATTGTAGGAAGGAACCACGGAGTATCCTTGAGGTTCGTCACTTCCTTACAGCTACGGAACAGTATGCGCAAGGGGTGCAAGATTTATGCGATCATTGCGCTAAACAAGAAGGGAGTAGCGGAAGGTCTAGAACACCTTCCAGTGGTGAAGGAGTTTGCAGACGTATTTCAAGAGGACTTACCTGGGATGCCATCGGAAAGGGAATTGGAGTTTACCATAGACCTGAAGCCAGGGACAAAATCGATAGCAAGAACGCCTTATCGGATGTCGACCCTGGAGTTGCAAAAGTTGAAAATGCAACTGAAGGAGTTGTTGGACCTGGGACTGATACGTCCTAGTGTGTCACTGTGGGGTGCACCTGTTATTTTCATTCGGAAGAAGAATGGATCGTGGAGACTTTGCATTGATTACCGTCAACTGAACAAGGCTACGATCAAGAATCAGTATCCCTTACCAAGAATTGATGATCTGTTCGATCAATTGCAGGGTGCGGCGGTGTTCTCCAAGATCGATTTGCGATCAAGGTACCACCATTTGCGGATCAAGGAGGATGAAATCCCTAATACCGCCTTTAAGACGAGATTTGGACATTACGAGTTTATTGTTTTATCGTTTAGACTGACAAACACCTTAGGAGTATTTATGAGTTTGATGAACGGGGTGTTCAGTGAGTACTTGGACAAGTTCGTCCAAGTATTCATTGACAATATTTTGATCTACTCTTGGATGATGGAGGAGCATGACGAGTACTTACGCTTGGTACTACAGTGTCTGCGAGAGCACAAATTGTATGGGAAGTTGTCCAAATTCTCCTTTTATCAATCGAGGATTCACTACTTAGGGCATGTCATCTCCGACGAAGGTATCATCGTGGGTCTAGAAAAGGTTGAGGCTATTATGGAATGGCCTGCACCGACGAATGTCACATAAGTGCGTAGTTTTATGGGTTTATCAGTATACTATCGATGGGTTGTCAAGGGATTTTCGAAGATAGCAAATCCGATCACGAAATTGCAGAATAAAAACAAGAAGTTTGTTTGGACCGAGAAATACATGGAAGAATTTCAGAGGCTTAAAGAGTTGTTGACGACAGCACCGATACTAAAGGTCCCTGACATGGATGCGGACTTCTTGGTATGCACACATGCATCGAAGGAAGGCTTAGGTGGAGTCTTGATGCAAGATGGACGAGTAATCGCTTATATTTCAAGGAAACTGAGAAGGCATGAGGAGAACTATGCGACGCATGATTTGGAGTTATTAGCCATCATATATGCCTTCAATGTGTGGAAACACTACCTTGTTGGATGAAAATTTGAATTAAAGACTGATCATTGTGGACTACAACACATTTTTATGCAAAGCGACCTGAATGCATGACAACGGCGTTGGTCGGAGTTTCTTAGTGAGTACGACTTCGAGATTACCTACATAAAGGGAATGATGCACCGAGTGGTGGATGATATGAGTTGAAGGCCACACATCTTTTCGGTGTTACCTCTTCAAATGAATCTACATGAGAAGATTCTCACTTTACAACATGATGATGACTGGTACAAAGAGGTCGAGGGTTTTTCAGACAAAACACCATGATGGTACCACGATACGAGGAATTTTCATTTGATAGCGATGGTTTAATGAGGTTTAAGGATATACGTACCGCCAAATGATAAGTTGCGGATGTTGATCCTAAGTGAAGCTCATAGAGCAATTTACATGGCTCGCCCGAGAGTTACAAAGATGAGGGTAGACCTTAAGCCCTTATTATTTTGGAAGGGAATGAAGGCTGGCATAGTCAACTATGCGGCCAGATGTTTAGAGTGTCAGCAGGTAAAGGATGAACATGGACACCCAGTAGGATTACTTCAACCACATGCCATCCCGGAATTGAAATGGGAGGTTATTTCGATGGATTTTATTGTTGGATTGCCACTGACGGCAAGGAGACATGACTCAATTTTTGTGGTAGTAGACACTCTAACGAAGAGTGCTCACTTTATTCCTGTGCATACAACATATCAGGCACCTGAAATAGCCATAGTTTTCATCAGTGATATTGTGAGGCTTCATGGCATGCCTAAGAGGATTATATCTAATCGACGATTGGTGTTTACTGGACGATTTTGGACGAGTTTCCAAGAGGCCTTGGGAACCCAACTTAACTTTAGTACTGCGTATCACCCAAACAATGATGGACAGACTGAAAAAACAAACCAAATCTTGGAAGACATGTTGTGCATGTACGTGATGGACCAACAAAACCGTTGGGAGGAATTCTTGCCTCTAGTAGAGTTCACATACAACAACAGTTACCAGAGCACCATTAAGATGGCGCCTTTTGAGTTTCTTTACGGGCGACCGTGTCGGATGCCCTTGAGTTGGGATCGACTTGAGGATAGGGTCCTGGTAGGACCAAAAGTGATCCAAGAAATGGAAGAGAAAATGCAAACCATAAGAAAAAGGATTAAAGAAGCGGAACGACAAAAGAGTTATGCCGATGTGCACCGAGTCGATCGTAGTTATGAGGTCGGCGATCGAGTCTTCTTGTGGGTTAATCTGCATAAGAGTTTGATCAAGTTTGGAAAGGGATCTAATCTCTCTCCTAGGTTCATGGGACCTTTCGAGATTGTGGAGAGAAAGGAGCCCGTGACCTATTGACTAGCCTTGCCTGATTCTTTGAGGCGTATGCACGATGTTTTTCATGTATCTGTTTTGAGACATTATATCAGTGAACGTACATGTGTGATTGACATGAGTTCCTTGCAGGTATCGGATGAGGGAGTGCTCACAGCTGAGCCAGTCTGCATCTTATATCGTCACGTTCAACAGTTACAACGTCGAACGGGAGATCAGGTCAAGGTCCAGTGGGACAATTATAGTCCGCACTCGACGACCTGGGAGGATGCATATGATATGCACCAACAATTTCCATTTTTGTTTGATTGATAGACTTATGATACATTGATACACTTATTTAGGATTTTATACTATGAAACTTCGAGATAAAGTTTAGACCAAGAGGGGGTGTATGTAACATCCCACTCTAGCACACTGTGAAAACTTATTCTTTGAGGACACTTGCTCGCAAGTGATCCGGACTATTATAATATTAAAACATTTTCCCTTGATTATGATGTGTTATGTTAGATGACATGATGTTTTACTACTTTGACATAGACAAGTGCTATTGAATCGGTTTTACTGAGTGTGAAAGGTTTTGGACCTTGAGGATACAGAGGCATCGATGGAACCCCTTAGACTCCAGATCGAGTCAGGGAGTGTGCTATTTGGGTTGATTTATTTACTGTGCTATTACATTTGATTTTATGATATGATGTGGACATGTTCTAACATGATTGTTGATGATGTAGGTTGACGATAGCTTGTTGACCAGACTCACATATGGAGTAAAGGGGCCACACATGATTTCCAGAGAGGTTGAGGGAGAGGTGTGGACAACAGCCCTTCCATAGCCTACTAGCACTCCCATCGTGGCTCAAACTGTAGGTTAACGATTACCTAGTTCGAAGGGATCCACGATGTCGTGAGAGAAGACTGCGATAGTCGCTCATGATGATTCTAAAGGGTGCGCAATAAGGCGTGGGCCTTATTCCTTAGAGTCGTTAGTCTCCCACAAGTTCACATGGAAGAGTGTTGACTCCAAGGGTTATTGATGTCTACCAATAAGTCAAGTTGGTGAGTGGAACCCTTAGAGCATGTGGTGCATCTTGAAGGGCACGTCGCGCAAAATAAACACAAGAGGCAAGTGGTACCCTTGGAGCATGGTGCATCCTAAAGGGCACGTCGCGCAAAAGAAACGAACGAGGTGAGTGGCACCCTTGGAGAACGTGGTGCATCCTAAAGGGCACGTCGCATTGATGTTGATGAATGAACAAACCTAGATGGTCCTAAGACATTTAACACATTAGGAAATCCTTAACCAACTTCCCTAATTAAATGTCGCCCTGTTGAGACTGTAAGTCCTAAGTCTAAAACTTCTCTAAGGTAAAAATTTTGTCTAACCTTAAGAAAGTTACCCTATAAAAATAAAAATAAAAATTTAAACTAAAACCCACTTAAGTAATAGTATTGGTCTTTATAAAAATTTTGGAGTAAAATGAAAAGAGTAAGAATTTAATTAAAACTAGTGGATTTAAAAATTGCAAAGAAGAAATTAATTCTTAACTTGTGAAAGTATAAAAAGATATTAAATTAATAATAAAAATGAAAAGATTGAATGGTGCAACTGCCATTGTGGCTCTAATAAA
The DNA here is from genome assembly GCA_000966675.3 of Picea glauca. Classification (NCBI taxonomy): domain Eukaryota; kingdom Viridiplantae; phylum Streptophyta; class Pinopsida; order Pinales; family Pinaceae; genus Picea; species Picea glauca. Next base: position 1,682,033 of record JZKD02S1832553.1, read on the forward strand.
AAGGGGAAAGAAGGGAATAATAAAAATTAGGAAACTAAGGAATAGGGGGAAACATAATAAGGGAAAGAGGAGAACTTATGGTAAAAAGCAAGGTCAACATAGTAAGGAATCTGTAATTAAGAACCTAATAAAATGAACTAAATTATCAACTTCATTTTAGGGAAAGTATTTAAACCTGAAGGGGAATCTAGGAACACCTAGGAGTAAATTTAGGAGCAACTCTACGTGGGTGAGGGAATTGAGACAATTAATAAATTTAAGGAAATTAATTTTTGGAGAAAAGAGGGGGATGGATGACACTTGTGCGAAGGAGAATAATTAGAATATTTTTATTAAAACTTAATTTAAATGTGATTTAGGGAAAGTTGGAGGTTCTAAAAACTCTATAAAAGAAAGGGAAGATGAGGAAGAGGGGGATCGACTATTAGCGTAACATTACGCTGTCGGATTTGTGACTTGACTGATTACTTGTGGGGAGTTGAGTTTTCCCAGCTTGGATAGGAGTGGTAGCTTGGCCTTGCGAGGTGAGCTGGGAGCTAGACGTACCATATGGATAGTGTGTGGCCCCTTTGCGGCTTCGGGGGGCTAAGGGGGAAGTAGTGTACCCATAGTGATTGGCTGGGAGGTACCGGTGTAGTATCGGCGGTCAGTGAGTGGAGCGGAACGGAGCACTAGAGCATTACAGCGGTAGCGGAACCTTCGTCTTTGCTTAAGGTACACCCATCTAAAAATTCGTAATTCTATTTAGTTGATTGCATGATGATTTGCATCTAGATGGTAAGAAATTTTGGTTTCTCTCCATGTTTTTCGTTGTCTTTGTATGAATTATGAATCTCCCAGGAGAGACTTCATCCTTTTGCATTTTATGGCCTCCATTTCTTGATTAGCTGCCCTTCATTTAATTTACCTACAGTCCAATTCCGATAGCGCAAAAACCCTTATTCATTCCTGTTTCATCTGCATGATTCTCCTTATTTTGTAGTGCTGTAATAGTTCCACCTGTTAGCATAATGGGTGTTCTACCTGTCCCTTATGGTTTTAAATTTTCTTCGAACCTTATTTACTGTTGCACAATCCTTGGCGCCTTATAGTTTTTTAATTGCTTTTAAAATTTCATTTTTTTTATAGCATCAAGAAATCCACTACGAACTCCTTTGCCCAAGACCTCATGAACTCTCCCTTGGAGCCTTGCGTTGGGTGGTTGTCTAGATTTTTGGACGCTTGGATGACTGAGCGATGTTGAGCCCCAAATCCCAACCTCTACCTGCGATTTTTTTTTCTTCTTCCCTTTTTTCTAAGTGTTTGCGGTTAAAAAAAAAATGGGACTAGTATCGTTCCTTACCTGGATGTATTTTACTTATTGTATCCTTGGGTTGTGTTTTACGTTGGGCCATGCATCCATTCTTTACTTGGAAGCGTTTAATTTTTTATAAACTTGTGGTCAAATTAAATTTGGGACTATGTATTGTTCCTTCTATCACTTCCTGGAATATTTCCTTGGTTTTTGCGGCCGAAACCTCAACAACGGATTGAGTATTGGGATTCGATTTTAGGGACTGTGTAGTGTTGTATTTTTATTCTGGATCAGTTCTTAAATTTTTGGGCCAGAACTTCTGAAGTTGATAGCAGGAGAGGGATTCAGTTATTTCGGACTGTGTATGTTTAGGGAAACAGTAGAGGCCCACGTGTGATTGAGTGGCACAGCCTTCTACCCTACGATCGTGGTGGTTGTTTGTTCTTCTAAATTCTCGAAGCAGGGTTGGGTTTTGTCATGGGGTAAGGGTAATTAGTGATGCACACCCCGAGTGACACCCTGTTCTTGTTTCTGCAATGGTACACCCCTCTTAGCATTGGTAAATTTTCTTACAGGCACCAATATCCGTATTGGAGTGTGTTTTAACTCTGTAAAACACATCCACGACTTGCTTGGTTAAAGAAATTTTATAGAATTCACGAACTCACAAACCACTGCATATGATTGTTGTTCAAGGCCGAATGAGGCAAGTGGGTGGCTGTGAATTTTGAGTGTAACTGTTTTACCTTAGACCAAGACTTGGAAATGAACGGATATGATGCACGAGCTTGTCTGAGGCACTGCCAGGTTTGAAGGGAATTCCGGGGGGTAATTAAAAACTTCTAAACCCCAATTGTTTGAAACCTTTAAAACCCCCTCAACTGTCCACCTTCTAACAGACATGATATTTAAGGGAGGCACCCATGGTGTGGCATAGAAGCATAGCTATGACGAGGCTGTAACTCATTTAAAGCCAAATTCGTTATTTTTAAAAACTTCGATCCACCCACCCCTGCAACGGTGTTCATCCCTTACATTTTTTCCCCTGCCAACCGTGTCAAGTTGCAGACTAATTCGCCTCCGTACTGTGATATTTTTACTCCTTTTCCCACCTCTGCAAGTCGCGCGAGGTACGACGGTGACAGGGATTCTCTGACCGCTGCCAGGGACGACTGCCAATTGAGGCACAATTCTTGCATGCACAACCATCACCCATTCAGTCTGGTATGCCCCCTCATTGCCGCTAGTTTTGTTTTAGTCACAACGTAAAAAATGTTAGTACGTGTAAGGTAACCTTTAGGGTAATCTTCTTTTAGTAACACGTAAAAGAATTGTCAGTAATTTAATGTTTATGAATTATGAGTTGTAGTACTTGATATTTTAATCAGTAAGCGAATGCCACTGGAATGTATTCTTATGGTGATTCTATTTGCACATTTATTATGATATCTATTGTAAAGTTGATTCTGGTTTGGAGTATTGTTATCGCATCATAAAGCAATGAATGTTAGTGTTGGATACATGAACGTATTTTAATTATATTTTGTTTGCAAATTATTATAATATAAAAAGTAATGTTAAATTGTTTTGAGGTACTGTTATTGCAACATAATGCAATGTAATGTTAGTGTTAGATATAGGAATGTATTTTAATGATATTTCTATATGCAATTTTTTATAATATAAATAGTAATGTTAATTTTGTTTAGGGTAACATTATTGTAATATAAAGCACATGAATTGTTAGTGTTAGCTAATAGGGAATGAAATTTTTATGTTATTTTAATTGCAAGGTTATTGTGATCTAAAATATAATGACATTGTTATTATGGAAAGGTTATTGTTATTGCAACGTAAAGAACATGTATTGTTAGTGTTAGCTAGTAGGGAATGAAATTTAATGTTATTTTAATTTCAAGGTTATTGTGATCTAAAATATAATGACATTGTTATTAGGTAAGGTTATTAAAATTTTACTGTTATTGATGACATGTAAAAGGTAGGGTCCTTGCATTAAGTACCCTAATTAAGTACCATAGATTATTCTGACCTAGGAAATGGGGAATGTGCATTTAATTCCCTTTACATCATTATAAGCATGGGTTGGTAACTCGACGATTTTTGGAAATTGAATGGATAAATTGGTCAGTATTTAATGCCAAGTGAGTCATAGATAATGCCTTGCCTTAATAATGGTTGGTTGTTATCTGAGTCCTGGTGACTTGCGCTTTCCGTAGAGTTCGTGGTTTTTCTTTAGATATTGTTTTACTTGGTTGAATTCATATCATTGCTTGGTCTTCGTGTGCTGGGCGGGGTGTAGACACCTCCATGTTACTCAAAAAAGTCGCCAGCCCTGAGACCTTAAATGGTTAAATCGATGGGAACCTAGGCTTGAGCGTTGCTTATGTGTCTTGGAGGTCCTAACCATTGCAGGGTAGGACGGGAGGGAAGTCAGTCTTATTTATTAGCCAGTCTTACTTATCATCAATTGATCGTCATTAAAGGCATGCAATTACTTGATGTGTGTCTTATATCGTCTTGTTGTGTTCGTCTTCATTGCATCTTGTTCATCGTCGGGTGGTGAAGCAGAGTCGAATGTGTTGTTTCCCTTGTACACGTTTGCACACACTTTTAAAAAAAATAAAATTTGTACTTGTTATAAGAGGTTCATCGTCGTAAGCAGGAGGTTCATTACAAGAGAGAACATGAGAGTGTGTTCGAAAGAGAGATTTGGATTGAGGAAGCAACCAGATTAGGAAAGGATGTGTACATTCAGGATGAGTCCATTCAGGATGATTCATAAATGTACGTTCTTGACTTTTATGAAATTTTTGTTTTCTCAAATTTATAGTTTTTAGCCTTTCCTCAATTATTTTGAATTATATAGAATCCCTAGATAAGTTTTTCATTGTCCTAAATGGTGTACACTCAAACTTATTTAGGGTTAGATCATGATGAACACCTAATTTTGAACTTGAATATGTTTGAATATTTGAGAACAAATTTTTAAATGGTGTACACTCAAACTT
>JZKD02S1832553.1:1703032-1717267 GCA_000966675.3 Picea glauca
AGAAACAAAACAACTGTAAACATACCATTTAGCAAATGTAAACAGTAAGCATCATAACACCATGAAAATTGAGTCAAAGCTTCATATATTAACTCAAGTGCTCTTGTACATGGGTTCTTCTCTATATCTCTCTGCTACATCTCTCCAGGTTATGAATTCTAAATGATCATAAAAAATTACCATGATACAAGGGTGAGGGTGTCTATATCTGTTTTCCCTCCTACACTTCTAAAACTATCTAATCTAACATTCATATCTACCTACTTTACATTAACAGACTTAAATGCCTATTACATATCGCAAATGAGAGTAATTTCTCTAGATCTGTTCATATCTCTAAGACATAAATGTAAGTGCGCTCCTCCTAGATATTACATTAGTGATTTAGTTTTAAAAATTCAAAATGTTTTCATAAAAACATGCCCCTTTTTTCATCTGCACGTCCAACTGCTCCTTTGGCTAGGTGCACACTTTGGCTTTGTACAATGCTCCTGCATCAATTGGTAGACTAATATCAATAGTTATATTTTCTTCTAGTCTAAATGAAATACTTAATCTCTGTTACGCTTAATATATTATACGTCATCCATGTATAAAGGGACTTAGTATAGTTTCTTACTATATTTCATTATTCGTGAATACTGTGTAAATATTTCCTTGTATTGTTTTAAATCATTCCTTTTTTGAATTTATACGCATCACTAATGATGGGCCTTTTTTGATGCAACGGTACCCATTAGTGAGTTGTTTCCCCATCCATCCTCAGCCCTGAGTGTTTGTTCAGATGAAAAGAAACAAGGGAAATAAGTCATGTGAACCGACAATCGAAAGTTAAGTAATGTCTTGGTATGATGTATTAATAAAAAATTATCACTATGTTCATGTTTTTCTCAAGTTTTCCTTGTATAAAATTTTCTAATCTCCGTAGGGTGATTCTTCCAGGTTTTTTGTCTACACAAAGGTTTCAGTTATTCATACACATGATCGACGCAAAAGGTATTCAAGTTCCCTTCTGTAACCCTTCCGGAGTTTGAACAGTCAGTGTTGCAATTTTACATGTAATCATTCCATGTTGTTTCCTCAGTCTCCTATCGGGATTGGAAAGGGAAATATTTCCCAACTGTAACTTAAAGTTTGGTTCAATTATTAGTATGAATCTTGCAACACTTTATGTACAAGATTACCCTGTTTGTTTTGAAGAATTGAAATGACTGTTTAAATGATTATCCTTATTGTTTCGAGTCTCGCCCTACTCTGGAAATTAATTTCCATCCATGGATTACTATTTAGATTGAATAATCTGTTACCAATTCTGAATGTTTGATTTCTAAGAAACGAGATAGAAGTGTATTAGATCTACAATATTATGTCATTTTATTTCTTGTCAACATGCCTTGTTTTTATTGCTAATATGTTTCATTATGAACTGGTAATAGCTAGATTGGATACAAAACTGAATAAATATAATGATTCGATTTATCAATATAACGGTGGAATGAGGTTACGATTCTTTGTTTTATTTCTAGATCGCTTATTTATATACATATACGCAGATTTTTATACAACCATACATGTGCATCTATCGTTGTTTAGACTATGTAAGGGGGTTCTTTTCTAAAAGAATGGTAGGACTTGAAATTTCAAGTTATATTTATATTCATCCTTCAAAATTGTCTAGCGTTTAATGTTGTGGTTATTCTTTCAGTTGGGTCTTTCACTTTGTACAAAGGAAAAGAATGCTTAGATATTCTATCAACATGTGACCTATAATGTTGATGCATCTCTTCATCTTTATTCTTATGAAATAATTATATTGTTGTAATATCTATATCTGATCAACGTAGTTTATTCAATTTTATTTGGTATTGTAACGAGAATTAAAGAGGATTCCAGACTCTCAGATTCAATATTTCTCTGTATGGAAGGTAGTTTATTGCAAGTTGGTATAATTTGTTTCTTATATATACTATGACACCAGGTCTCTATGTAAGTGTGTTTATGTTCCAATTACACCATTTTCGTTTAAGCAAATATAGCTATGCAAGGTACCAACTACATATATATGTATATATATATATATATAACACTCTATATGAAATATATAAGTATATATATATGTATGTTTGTAGAGTCCATACTGTCTCGTACCTTTCCCTTTATACGAGAAAGAATAACTTAGCTATTAAATATGAACTCTCTGAAAATTTAATTATAGAGATACACATAAATTTATTGTATATTCAAACTTGTTAAAATACAATGATACATAGATAATACCACATAGAAAGCCAAAATCCAGAAGGGACAATTCTAGATCTAGGTTATCTGTTATAAACTCCACATACAAACAGATTTCATTCACGAAAATATTTCACTTCAACACAAACATATGCATATATCAAATATACATAATCATTCTAACAGAGAAGGAGAAGATTAACATATTTGAACCAATATGTGGGAAGACAAATGGAACAACCATGTTCCTCCCAACTGTAGAATAAGGAAGACAAATCACTTGCTCGATTCACACCCTAGCCTAACCATGAATCCATGAGGGAAAACTTAGAATCTCCTCTTCAGCAATGTCTTCCTCTATCAGTAGTCTACTCCCTTGCCTCACACTCAACAATTAGTGTCCATAACAACAAGTATCCCCGTAGTTCTTTTTCCAACATACTAGGCAACATCCTTCCTCCTCACATATGCTATTTATCAAAACAACCTTTTTTCCTAGGTCTTTTTCCCTCCCTTGGGAATTTTTGTAGCTTTCTAAATCCCTAATTTTCAGGCGCTACCAATAGCCAAATCCCTAATTTTCCACTTGTAACAATCATCCCTGAGGTAGTTCCAACATGTTCCCCATTCATGGATTCATGGTCAGTTGATTTCAACATGGTTGTTCTATTTGTCCTCCTACAATAATTATAAAACATTCTATTGTCATAGTCAAATAATTATTTGGGTCAAATCAGAACTATTCGCAACAGTCATAATAATTAATTACAATTTACCAAATTCGAAATTTAGAATTGCCATAAATGGCAAAAATTTTCCAAATTCGAATTTACCAAAAACGAAATGATTTTCCTAAACAAAATGGCATCATCATGAAATGATACAAGTCTTAGATAAGTAAGAATATATAGTGCACTAGAACGCCCTTGTTGATGATCTTATACTTGGCAACATCTAGGGTTCCTCCAACAATGTCATATCTCACACCGGATAAATCTTTAACCCTTCCTCCTCTTAATAATACTACAAAATGTTCTTGTAAATTATGGTCAATACCAGGTATATAAGCAGTGATTTCAAATCCAGAAGTTAATCGTACTCTCGAAACCTTACGTAAGGCAGAGTTTGGTTTTTTGGGGGTGATAGTGGAAAATTTGACAGATAACTTGTCTTCATTGTCACTCTACAAAACCATACATGAGATTTGCACCTCATACGACTTCTCGTTCAATTTTTTTGAAGTAGGATAGATTGGATTATTTTCATTGCTTGAGAAGATTCATATTCCCTCTCTTTATGCATTATGTCTAAAAGAGTGACTGGAACCAATTGAGTCAAACACGTTTTCGTGTTCTAACAAAAAACTACTGAATCATATTTTTTTCGGTCAAAAAGATTATGCAAAATCTTTGGGATTTCCTCTTCCTTCTCTATTCCCATCCTATAAGTACAGTGTCTAAAGAAATACTCTTTTGTATGAATCAACATTATTAAATTCTAATTCCTTCTTGATATCTTGAAATATCATTCCTTCAGATACAAATTGGATTTGAAATTGACAGGTTAATGTGAGCATATCCATGTGGTTATACACTATTCGAATTAAATTTTTTTATTTGTTTTTGGGGGGGGGTGTCACATCCTTTCCCCCTTCAACAAAACACTGTCCATAGTGTTTGTTCCTTTCTTGGAATAGGATTGGATGATATTTCTGTAAATATCACTCCAACTCTCGAGTGGCCTCCTCAGGGATAAATTTCTTCCATTGCACCTTTACCTAAGCGACGACTCTCTTCCGAAGTGTTATTTCTCTCTCGTGTAGAATGTGCAGAGGTTCCTTCTGAAACTCGCCTTCTAGTTCTACCTGCACCAATTTACAATCGATCATGTGAGTATGACCATGAACATAATTTTTCAACAAAGAAACATGAAATAGGTTACGAATTTTTAGATTACCTAGAAGTGCAAGTTGCTATGCTACAGGTCCAATTCGAGCTAGTATCTTGAAGGACCCACAAAAACTGGGTGAAAACTTGGCATAGTTCCCAAGTTTTAGTGAACTATTTTGGGATTTAGATTTCAAGTAAACATGATCTCCCACTTGAAACTCCAAGTGTCTTATTTTCTGTTCTGCATAGATTTTCTGCCTGTCCTATGCCTCTTTCAATTTCTGTTGTACTTTCCTTACCGTAATTTCTATTTCTTGGAACATCTCTGGTCCAACCATAAGTCTGTCAGTTAGGTTGTCCCAGCTAATTAGAGTCGTACACTTTCTGCCATATAGTACCTAGAAGGGGATTAACTTAGATGAAGTTTGGTACCCATTTTTATATGCAAATTCTACCAAGTGTAGGTAGTACTCCCACTTGCTTGGTTTTGTTGTTACATACATGCAGAGCATATCCTCCACGATTTGGTTCGTTCTTTCAGTTTTTCCATCCGTCTGTGGATGATAACTCATACTGAAATTGAAATTAGCATTTATCCCTGCAAATAATTATTTCCAAAAATAAGATGTGAATTTTATGTCTCTATATAAAATCACCATTTTAGGAATACCATGCAGTCCAATAGTTTCCTTCATAAATATTTTAGCGATATTTATAACTTTAAAAGTAGACTTTACATGAATAAAGTGTATAGACTTATTGAGTTTATCGATTACAACTGTAATAGAGTCATTTTGTTTATGAGTTTTAGGAAAACGTGTAATAAATTCTAGTGATATGGTCTACCATTTTCATTCTGGTACTGGTAATGGTTGTAGTAAGCCAGCTGGATGCTGGTGTTTGGCATTAACCTATTGACAATCTTGGCACCTAGCCAAGTATTCTGTCATTTCTCCCTTCATATTAGGCTATTAAAATAGTTTTCTAAGTGATGCTATCATTTTATGGTATCCTGGATGGCCAAAATAGGGTTTCTTATGCACTTCATCCAAGACTGTTATCTTTAACTCTGTTGAATCTCATATGTAAAGTCTGTTTTTAAATCATAATAATCCATTTTTGTCGATAATCGAATATGGTTTATCTGAGTTTGTGGTACTGTTTTGTAATTCTTCCATTATCTTAATGTAATTTTCTTTGTTAATACCTCCCATCCTTATTCTTTGTTCCAGATCACTTTCTACCCTACTGGTATTTATCTCAAATAACCCATGGACTCTTCTGCTTAAATAATCTACTACCTTATTTTCCTTACCCTTGATATGTCTTACCTCAAAGTCGAATTTTCTCAAAAAGGCTAGCAACGTTGCTTGCCTTGCATTATGATCTAGTTGGCTAAACAAATATTTCACACCGCTAGTATCCGTCAATAATAGAAAATTTCTACCCATTATGTAGTGCCGCCACATTTTTAAGGTGTGAACTAGTACTGCCAATTCTAAGTCATGAGTGACATAATTTTGTTCTTGTTCCTTTAATTTCCAGGATTCATAACAAATAACGTGTCCATATTGAGTTAGCATGCCACCTAGTCCTTCTTTACTCGCGTCAACGCAGATGGCGAAGACTTTTTTTGGTTCTGCTACATTTAAAACGGGAGCAGTTGTTAACAATTCCTTCAACTAATTAAAATTTTCTTGACATTTATGTGACCAGTTAAACTTGGTCCCTTTCTTTTGCAATGATGTGATAGGGTAGGCTATCTTGGAAAACCCTTACATAAATATGCGATAATATCAAGTGATTCCCATGAATGACGGGATATTTGCTACATCCTTAGGTACCGGCCATTCCATGATAGCTCTTATTTTCTCAAGGTTGACTGCAATGCCTTCTGTAAAAATTACATGTCCTAGGTACTGTATTTTCTTTTGATGGAAATCACACTTAGCGAATTTAGCATATAGTTTTTGCTTTCTCAAAGTTTGCATAACTATTCTTAAGTGTTCTTTGTGTTCTTCCTCTATTTTAGAATAGACCACAATATCGTCGATAAATACTAATACGAATGTAATAGACCTCAATTTCATAATAAAAAGGAATTTTCTTATAAGGGGGTATTAGGCTCTAAATCTTTAAAACATACTCATAATAAAATAAATCTCCTTTTTCCTACTTGTTAGCTTCTGATACCTGTTGTATTCACTTTCCCTTTGTTAACATGGCGAAATCATCATGCAGTGTTCTCTTCTCAAATTTCATTTAAGTCATATTAACTTCTACAAGGAAAATACGAGTTATATTAACTTTAACAAGGAATATAAGCTAAACTTGGAATAAAGTGGAAGTAACATATAGCTCTAAGACTTAGGGTGTTATCCTTTCTTGTAAAAACATATGCACGCAAGTCTATAACTCCAAGACCACCTATAATAAATTATACACACAATCAAGATTAACGACTTTAATTGCTTCGTTGTTATGTTCAGCTATTTGGATTCCCAAAAGTAACTAAGGCTTTGATGGTCCCCTTGGTAACATCTAGTTGACTGAGCGTCTTTTCTTTTCAACACAGTCTAAGTATTTTTTTAGTTAGGCGCACTCTCTACTCCAACAGTTGGTTAAACTTTACCTGTTTTAAGCGAATTCTAATTACTAGTACTACCCAGACTAGAAATAACAAAGGGTTAATGTTTTCCGAACGCAGGTTTCGAGGAGGTTTCCCTTATCCTCATAAAAGAAATAAGGATGTCAGGAGGTTTGACAATCGGGAGTTAATATTAGGCAAGCCATTAAAGGAGGTGGGTGAGGGACGAGGGCCAATCTTGTACCCCCATCAAATCCAAACACACCAAGTCATTCTTATGACATGGTGTGTTGTTTATTGTACTTGTCATATTGAATACACACGAGGTTCATTGTTTCAGGGTAACAATGGTTGTTTATTGTCATTTTGGGGTTGTTCTATTCCACCTTTGGCCCTGCATTTCTCATTTTTTTTCTGGACCTCTCTTAGTGTGATGAGTATGCTGAAAAGGAGTGCCTTCCAAAAATACTCCTCCTATCAGTAAGAGACTGTTTTCCTTTGTTGTAAATTTTGTTTAAGTGCTCTATAAGGCCCTTCCAACTTATTGTTCCTTCTATTTACTTCCCATAATTTGCGTGGGTAGAATTTTGTTCTTAGGTTGTTCTTTTAGTCACCTTTTGTATTCACTAGTTCGAGTATTGGGTTTCTCTCTATCCTAACACAGCGTGCCTCGCCGGAATCATGACTCCCAAATTTATTTTAGATTAGTGTTTCATATGTACTTGACTTGCTATCCTGGTATGTGAGTCCCATGGAAAGCTTGGAATGCCATTTCCTATCTTGGTTGGGTGTCTTTTAGGAATTTTTACTCTCGGGTTCTCTATTTACACAAAATATTCAACGAAAGACATGCTACTATAATTTCTCTTGTTTTTCGCCCATGTAATTAGTAGTCAGACAGATCCTTAACATAAGACTTGCATCCTAGAAGAATATATCCCAAGTATTATTGCGTTTATTCTGTTCACGCCCATTTGCTTATGAATTTAAATGCATATTCAAAAGAGCATGCACAACTGAGACTCTCAAATCTGTACTATCTCCGCGTCGCCTCCCTAAGTTAACAAATTCACAAGGGTGTGAGATAGATTTATTGTTATTGCTTAAAGGCCCAAAACATCCCATCCTTACATTTCATATTTGAATTAAATGTTGGTTTATGCTTGTCATGTGACCTAAATATAGATATTCAACATTCGAATAATCAGTCGTTGTGAAATTGCCTTTGGTTATTTACTGGTGATTAATGCTAATGGTGGGCCTCTCTGATTTTTGTGAGGGTACCCACTAGGAATATTTTGGGCCCCTTCTCCCTTCTTGATCTGGAAGGCACACGGTTCATATCAATGGTGAAGGGTGTCGAACTCCTCCAACTAGAGATAAGTAATTACTTCGACTATTCTTTCTTATTACTAACTTAATCCTCTTATCAAGATTTTAATGATTCACTTTTTCAATGTACAGAGTTTTAAATCACATGAAGTTATGAAGTACGACTCCTATCACCCACGTAAGTGGTATTTGGGTTCAATTCTGCCTTTTGCAAGAAGTTTAGGCATTCAGGGTAGAAGAAAGGTTTAACCCTCTATGGTAGAGATCGTTCGTTTTCCGTTGTTTACTATCTCTATAAAGAAATTGTTTCATGGTTCAATACGAGAGATGAATGTAAAACTAAGGGTTTTACCAAGAGGATTAGTCATATTTCTTTACCAGCCCCTAACTCATCATTTGAAATGGAAAAACAGGTTTGAATTCTTTTGCTATATTGGAATTAATTGATACTATGAATAGCATGAAGTTTATTCATTCGTTCCTGCAACTCTACCTTGAATTTTTATCATCGTAGGCCCTTGGAAAAAATAAAGGTATCGGAAGTGTAACCCTTTATGTTTACAGTTGTACTTTTCAGTCTGAGCCTGTAATAATTAGACAAATCACTTATTTCATTTCAAATTTCCCCTACTTCTGTATATACGAACTATCTGAAGTTATTTTATCTCCATTCATAAAGGGATTGCCTCGATCCACGCATTGGGTAATTGTACAGGCCTGAGTCTATTAGTATATCAAATAGATTGAAAGTCCCCAACTCTATTAATTATATCTGGACTATTTTCTTTATGCATATGTGATGACATATAAATATATTGGTTGTTTTGGTTATCCTGTGGGTATTTTGGTAACGGTCAGGTTCTCTCTTCTACAACTCTGGAAACGTGTACAGTGCTTTATAATGTTAGAGTTCCTTTCTAGATGATCCATGGTAATGTTTGCCAGGAAGGAAAGACATATAAAATAAAATTGTTTCATATATTTCTTACCATTTCGTAAGTCTCCTATTATTGCGATTGAAACTCTGCTGAAACGAGTCTTTACTTATAGAGTATAGAACAGATCTGTACATACATAAATAATTTATGTTTCAACATTTCATCTGAACTCTCTAATATATTATCTACACCGATTTCCGTCTATGCAAATAGGCATATTTATGTATATATAGATATATATATATATACCTGTGTGAAATATCTTCATGTGTTTATATAAGGGATAGTTAGTGCTCCATGCTAGTTCTGGCATAAGTATATACATATGTTTAGTAGTAATTTAGTCCATAGAACAAGTTCCAACAATTTTCATTCGCACTCTTTCATAAATAAAAGGATGACTAAAATATTAATTCTGTATTGAAGCCGAAAAAATACGCAGAACTAAATTTGGTGAAAATCGATCAGCTTTATACTCTGCAAGGGTAGAAATAATTCATCCAAAATATTATTCCACATCTAAATGACATACATTCCAATAAATTGTAAGAACCCTCCTGGTTACGACTACAACTCTGAAAATAGGTGTAATTTTTTTTTTTGTTTGTTAAAGTGTGTGCGCGCGTGTAGAAGAACAACCCCCTCGACCCTACATCACCATTCGAACCAACAAGACGCAAGTAGGATGAACATAACCAATACAACACGACATATCATAGTGACAACCAGAATAAATGCCCCGGACACAAAGCACGCAACTAGCAGCAGTAAGCAGACAAGACATCAGGGGTTAGGCATACTACTGACACAGAATGAAGGAATCCAACAATATAGTGCAGTAGTGGAACTGTGCCTTTAAACATCCCGAGACAACTGATACGGCTCCAAGTGTGTCGCAAGAGTGGAACTGTGCCTTTAAACAGCCTGAGACTCTTGATACGGCACTGGATTCCTCCCACCGGATTTACACTCAGACAAAATACTAAGCTACAAGAGGTGTCTATATCCCGCCCGACACGAACATACTACGCAATACGATACCACCCAGTACTACAAAATCAGGGACACCCATGACCTCTATAGGAGACGCAAGTCAGGAGGACTCAAATCGACCAACCACTATTGGGACCTGAAGACATCCATCAAGATCGATTGCTCCAATAAATATCATTAACCGACGAAGACTTTATCACAAGATAAAAGCCTATATTCTCAATCCCCCCCCCCAATGTTTAGTTATAAGGTCATTTCGCGCTAGTTCAGGGACAAGCAATAATCACACGCGCATTGCAATTCAACCCTCGACATTGGCATTTCCATTTAACCAATATTAGCATTGCAATCCAACATCATCATTAACATTTCAATTAATCCAATAATAACATTGCTATCTAAACATCAGTACGAACATTCATTTAACAAATGTTAACCTCACAACTTAAGCGTCCTTATTAACATTGCAATTTGAACAATTACTCCACCTTGCAATTCAACCCACATTAATATTTCAAATTCTAATATTAAATTTGCAATTAAACAAATACTTATATTGCAATTCATCCCGCATTAACCTTTCCATTAATAATATGAACATGGCAATCAACAACTACTTAACATTGTGATTCACCCAATCATCAATGACCTTGCAAATTAAAACGACTCTTATTATTGAAATCAACAAGTAATATCAGGGCATCAACCATTAAAATTGTGAATCAACCATCGACAATTCCCTGGCGATTAAAACAACCTTGTCATTGCAAATTAACAAGTACTCGTCATGGCAATTAAACAATATTAAATTTTCATGCATCATCATTCCCTGGCAAATTATACAACCTTATTATTGCATTTCAAATGATTAAAACCAAGGTAATAAAACTACTTATTAAGAATGCCATTTTAACAAGCATTACCATGGCCATTGAAAAAATATTAAAATTGCGGCTTTAACCCATTATTAATATTTCTATTTAACAATTATTATCATTGCGTCCATTTCAGCAATATTAACATATAAGCCTATAACCATTAGTCAATGAATGCCTATTAATAACGTGGCCAATAACCGGGATAATATTAATATGTGGAAGCCAATAATATGTGGAAGCCAATATTAATGTTGCACCTAAAACCATATTGATATTAACATTAAACCAGTATTGTCAATGGCATTCCAATTGAAAGCTATTAACATATAAGCATATAACTAGTTTTAAAATAATGCCTATCTTCACGTCTCAATTACTCGAAGTTGATCAAGACCCATTAACCCACAATTATATAAGAGAACTTCTTCCAATAGCCTTGCCTTCATGAATAATTAAACGTGCATATAAAGGCACCAATTTGAATGTAAGGAAAATAGAAAAGCACAAAAAGGTAATAATATGCCGATAAATTTTTAAATTTGGTGTGCGCATTAAAAACACCGTTAAAAATTTAGGTTTTAATCAAGAACAATTATCCCATGCACCGATCTTCAAATTAATAATCAATATTGCGCATGATAACTACTATGAGTCTTCATTGCCGAAATTCTGAAGCCACAATAACCAATAAATGGCTGGTTCCCTGTTCACCGTGTAAGGATTTAACATTGAGCTTCTACTAAATATGACTTTTCATAACATTTTATTGAACTAATCACCAGTGAGGATCAACGTACTAATTTAATAGTTCCCTGTGTATTCCAACCAATGAACAAAATTAACTATACATAAACTAATTTTCTCTGCTCCGTATGGCCATTGGGCATTGTACTTGATCTAATCATGACCGTTTATTGCAACGAGGAACTATTAACGGAATGATAAAGTAAAAGATGATATACCCCAAAAACCAATAATGAATTTTAATTCCAGAATCCTGGACCAATCCTGGACTAAAGAAGACTGATATTCATACCCATTTCAAGTGATAATCAGGATACAAATAAATTTAGTAAGGGTAAGACATCTCTTCTAAATTGACGAAACAATTCCTAAATTTACACTTAAACTCCTTCTGTCCTCTCAGTCCGGTAATCCTCTTGGGAAATAAAATAATAAAGGTCAGACCAATTTATTAAGACTGAACGTGGAAACCCTAAAGAGTGAGGAGGCACGTGAAGGGAAGACCCGGTGTCTTGGCTGGGTGTGCCAACTGACTGGTGGCTCAACCAGCTTGTTGGAAAGGTAAAGGTGCCCCTTTAATCTAAGGTTTAACACAGCACATCCCACGCAGCTCAGTCGAGGCAGAAGGTAACAATTGTCATCCTGGAATGGACATTCAGTGCGCAGGGGTTATAGGACATAGATGTGCACTCACGACCTCAGAGAGGGGTGAGGCCATGCGCATAAGTAACAGCCTCCTTGACATCATATTCGGAATAGACATTAGGTAACAACAACCATAGTGAATGTACCGTAATAGTAAATTGATAAAATTGAAAACGGATTATTAAATCCACACCATTAAAACCATTTTATTAAACGAGGCTATTAAAACCCTAATCTTAAAATGATAATATTACTCAAACCCTAATCTTAAAATGATAATATTAATCCCAAATTTAAATCGATAATGGAACCATAGGATTTAAAACGGAATGATAAAACCAGACATTGAGGCAACAATAATAACCAGATCATGGAATGATAATAGATCCATGATATTTAAAACCACGCTCCCTTTATGATAGAACCATACTCGGTCTGGGCACAACGCAGTTTGGTAACTGAGAAACAAAAAGAGAATGTCGCCTTCAAGCAAGATGCACAGGTGTCGGGTTCAAGATAGACCGCTCAAGCAATAACCTAAAGGGGACGGATTACCAGACGTGACGAGATTCTTCATTAGTTAGGAAGTGTGACAGTGGTTCACAGTCTACAGCCCAATTCCGCCCTCCTATTAGTGCCAAACGAAAATGGCTCCCGACAGTAAGCACACCCAAATAAAATAAAGACGAAATAGGTGACTTGGTCAATCGACTACAGCACGCATCCAGTTCAAGCTCGAGCTACAAGACACAGCGAAAGAAGAAAACCCACCGTGTAATGTCTCCACGGTGGAAATAAAATCGACCAGGTACAGCAAAGGAAACCCCGAGATATAAAAAGCGCCCAAAATGAATATAAACGTCGGGGTATCCAGAAATAAGAACCCTACTACAAATCAAGCTCCCGGTGTAAAAAAATTTACGCCCAAGGGAATGCGAGAAGGCCACAGAGATAATATCAAATCCCAGAACAAATAACTACGCCCAGGATAAAAGAGTAAACCCTACTGCCCCAAACACCCACGGAATTAAACGAAATAGCATGAACTATAGCAGATTATCTGAACCCTCAACTACAATGTTTAAAAACGAAGATCTTCTAAAGTACCCCCCTTTTTTTCTTTTTACAGAGTATTAAGGACTAGAAACAACATTCCACAACAATACAACCATAATCACAACATTTAATCACTATCCATTCTACTCTACTTAGTTCAGGAACATACCTTGGCCTTATTCGCTTGCCGCAACGACTCCTATGCTCCTGCCGCTACCACTCCTTCTTGTCGACCGCAACGAACTCACCGGTACCTCCCAGCCAAACGCTAGGGGTACTCTTCTTCCCCCTTAGCTCCTCAAGCCACAAAGGGGCCACACACAATCAGAGAGTAACTAGCTCCTCAGCTCGCCCCCAAGGCTGAGCTACCACTCAAGTCTGCTGAGGATTCCCAACTCCTACCAGCAATCAGTCAGTCTCTATTCTCCAACATAACAATACCAATCTCAACAAAAGGTCCTCTTCTTTCCCCCTCCTCCTTTCCTTTATTCCGACTCAAACCCTAATTCTTGTTTTACTTAGGTTTTCCCCCCTTTTTCTCTTTTGACATTCTTCTTTTTTTCTTTTTAGTTTATTTCGTTTATATATTTCATTTTTTATTTTTCTTTTCAAAAATTCAAGGGTATGTGCGCGCATTTTTTTATTTCCCCCCCCTTTTTTTCACATGCTTAACTTTATTGGTTTATAATTTGTTTATAATATAAATACACATATATATATTTCATTTTTCTATTAATAAACATGCATTCATCATTTAATTTACCATTAATATATCTGTATATTTAGGATTAAGGAGAGATTAAGGCGATGGAAAACCAGTATAGGGGAAAAGTAAATGTTTTACAAAAATGAATAAAGAGGATTTACGAGGAGGGATGGCGATATAGTAATGTGAACTAGATAAGTAAAAGGGAGATGGATACTGGAAGATCTAG